>JAKCPI010002659.1:0-25770 GCA_023213315.1 Euborellia annulipes
ATATCATAATATAACAGAAAAAGAAAAAAAGTTATTTAATTAAAATATTACCTGTAATTTAATCGATAAGGTAGTCGAACATCTAAATAATAAGCAAGAACATTTAGAAGTTGTGTTGTATAAGTGAGAGCCGCACTTATACTATAAGCAATATTTCGTTCACATCCATCGCTAGGTCCTGACGGGACGCTATCTTTATTTGTTGTTACTAAACAAAAACAATAAACATAATTCAATGTTAAATTTTATATTTAAACAACATTAGAGCAGAGTTGACCAACCAATTATTCAATATACATTAAGAAAACATTATCGAAACGATAACTACTGAAGATGTTGCAAGACTAACCTTGTGTAAATATTTTGTCCTTTTGTCTAAGATAGTATAATACAAATGGAATCAATGAAACCATATAAGCATATTTGTCTACTACCTATGACAAGTTCCTCCTAAATCTTATAAGTGGTTGGCCTAAGCTGAAATAAGATTTATAAAATAAAATACCCCAAGTACTGTACGCCGAATAATCTCCCGAGCCTGGAAGTGTCGGGGCTACAATACAGTGATGGAGTTCTCCAGATGTATCATTAAAGATCCATCGACCTCTTATATAAGTTGTTCGGCTTGCATCGGCTAGGGCTGATACGGTATCTTGAATTTCAGGATCAGTACCACTTTTTGAAGCCTCACTGTTGAAGAAGTTATTAAATATTATGAATTATTTTGGATTTAAATAAATTAATACCTTTGAGTTGGTTGAACTAAGTGAATAGGAAAAATATAATCTGTCAAATGTTGTATATCTTTTTTTATCATTTCTTGTAAGGCTTTTTGGGTTTCTATTAATTTCTCATAATTTTTTTTCTGATTATCTTCTGACAGTTTATCAGAAACTTCTTCAGTTTTCTCTTGATGCTTGTGTTTTATCATATCTTTAAAGCGATTTCTTCCTGTAGAATATATTTTGAATATACTCTTTCTTTGGTTTTCTTTTTTTAAATCATCTCGTCGGCGTTCATCTATAAAAGATAATTTTTGATCTCATTTATAATGCAAATTACATTCAAAATAGGCTTGAAGGTATTGTGAAAATTGGATTATTGGTCAGCCAATTTGGCAAACTATCTATTGATAAGTAGGAGTTCGTTTTCTCAAAATGGTATTGTTTTTGCATGTATTTTTAAAACACATTGAAAAGGCAATTAGTGTTTTAAAACACTCAAAGGTCTAATTATCTATAATTATATCGTCAGGCTTTAAATGATAAATGTGAAGATTGAAAATATAAGTTTATTGTAAAATTGTTTAAACAAGTTCGTCCGGCACTGATGAGTTCGAGAGAGAAGGGAGTGGGGGATGGTCTTTTATAACATATTTTTCCAGACAGTAATCCCCCAGTCCCGTGGGAACAGCCAAGACATACACATGCAAAGATTCTAGATGCTATTTTTGCACTTTTATATGGGAATCTTCGCATGTGTTTCTTGATCTAGCCAGATATCAAATTTTGTCTTTCGAATGTATTTAAAAATAGAATTTTGGTTTTCAAATTTTGTTTCTCTCTCTTCCTTTTTGGCTTCTCAGCACTTTTTTGGGGTATGTTTTGATCGAAATGGAGAGACCTTTTGGGAATGTAAATACAGGGCTATCAATGATATTAATTATGAAAAAATTTTATTTCAATTTAGATCAAACGATTATCCAAATGCCAAGACGTGAAAGTGTTACAAATGACAGACAAAGCTCATATGAAATAATTGGCAAATACGGCTAGTTGGGAACAAGTAATGTAGTTTTTCTTGCACCAGACTCTTAAGGGGCCCTCAAAACTATCGCTCAAAATTTTTTGAAAAAATATTGAGCTAGATTTTTGTGTAAAACATTGAATGGTCGTGGACCCCTCACACTACACATACATATTGTACAACATTTCATTGTCGATTAAACTTTTCACGACGGAAGGACAAAATATTGACGAGTGTGCAAAAATTTTCAAAACTTTTTGAAAACTTTTGAACGCTTCACTAAATATTGAAGACTCCATTTTTTTTTTGCAAAATTTCTCCTCATACTTTCAATGTATTTGTATCTTCAAAATTTTGTGTAAAATTTTTGCAAGTGTGAGTGAGGGTTCCTTTAGATACCGTACGTCTTATCACAGTGTGTTTTATTGAGGTGGGTTTCAAGTTTTACACCGCTCCATTCTTCCTTTTCAATTTTATATCACAGCGACATCACCCAAGTAACACCCCAAAGTTTAAACAATTTTAGTCCCCTAGTCCAATTATCTAGGATTCTTTAGATACAGTATATATTTAGCCCTCGTTTCTTAGGAAGTTAATTTTTTTGAGGATGAATCTAGAAAACATGCTATTCGGTGACCTAGGACAGTTTACTAACTGATTAGAGATTGACTTTGTAATAAAAAACAATATCTTAATAGAAATATAAAATGTGTGTTAAATTTAAAAATACCTGATAAAATCTTTTGTTTTTTTTCATTTATCAAGAACTTGAGAATTCTAATTCTTTCTTGGCAATTATCAATCTCATTATTCTGTAATAAAAATTAAAATGTTAATAAATTATAAATATAATAATAATAAAATGTCATATCATCAACTATTCATTCATTTTAAACCAAAAAAAATATTAAAAATTTGCTCAACTCATGAATGATATTTGTCATGACCAGCAAGCGTAAAAGTCAGTCAATTTTTTTGGTAACTAAAATCTCGAAATAGTTGATGTTTTGGGTCAAATTTATGGTTCCGTCATTAGTCGTACTAAGTTTTTGTGTGCCCAGAGTTGTTTATATGTGCCTTTCAACATAAACTTACTCTAGACAATAATGATTCTATGACTGATTGAAGGGACAATAGATTTTACCCAAAACAACTCTAAATTTAGAATATATTCTTATATTAGTGTTATTTATATGTTTTTATATTAATGTTATTCTATTATGTTATATATTATTCTCTTTTTTGTGAGGATCATGACTTTGTCTAGAAGCCAAGAGTGGGGGGGAGAGTGTTAAATGTCAATTTACCATATTATTAACTTTTATTTGTTTTCCTAAAATTTTTTCGCATAATTCTGCTACATATAGAAGACGTCTTTTAGCTAATATAAAATCCAATCGTTTCTCTGCATATCTGAAATAGCCAAGAAAAGAAAATAATTATAAGAAAAAAAATTAAATGTTAAAAATAAAATGAAGGTTACCTTTCAGTTATTGCGTTAGAATGATAAAAATTTCCGTCGTGAATACATTGCTGACAATAAAAAATCTTTCGTGCATTGTTACATAAAGGACATTTCTCAAGAAGTGTTGAACTTTTTGTTGTCATTTTCATGTTCATAAGAGGAGGACAAAGGAAAGTCAGCTGGGGCACCTCCGCTACTAAACTCTGAGATATTTGTGGCCATTATTTATTCTATAAAATGTATTATATTATGATGATTTTATTAAATAATTTAACATGGAAATATTGCAGACTCAAAGAATCTATTTATAATTAAATTTAATCAATGGCTTTAATGTTTTTTTATATTGAGAGATAGATTGTAAGATTCAGGAAAGTTTTATAAACAATGGCTTTAAAAATGTTTATGAGCAGATATTGGCAGGGGAATGAATATTAAGACACCACATTTTTACTATATTTTATAAAAGTTCAATATTTTGTCAACAGAGGGATTAATCATAAAATATTTTCTGCGGTTTATTTGTAAAAGCATTTATTAGTTATTTGTAAAAGGGCATAATTCCGTGATACACATAATTCTAAATATTTCGGACTTATTTTTTTAAATTTTTAAAATAAAAATTAAACATTATAGTTTCTTGAAAGAAACACATTTGTTCTTTAAATAATTAAAATCAAATGTATTATTTGAATTTAGACAATTTCTATTTTCATAGCTAAACTGGGAAATTAATTTAAAAATACATAATTCTGTCAACAATTAGTAGAAAATTTTATTTTTGTATTTTAAAATTTTTTATATTAAAAAAACAAATATTAAATAAGTATGAAATTAATTATGAAAAATTATAAGCTATTTATATTAATTTAAATTATATAAATAATATTTATTAAATTAAATAATATTTTTACGATTAATATTTTATATTATAAAAGAAAAGTAAAAAATTGTCAAACATTCTCTTGACTAGGCTTGTAGAAGCGAAGGCCAAGAGAAGAAACCGCCATTTGATTCCCGCCTTTTCATAAAAGAGCGTACGCTATTTCATTCACAATTTCTCATTGCCATTGCTTACTTTACAAATGGTTGATTCTCTTTTCCTTTATTAAAATGGTTAATCGTACGCTTTTACAAGAAAATTTCGAATTTATTGGAATAGAAGTTAACCCTGAAATTCTCGATGTTTGTAAGTAAAGAAAGAGTTTTATCTTTTGTGTAGAAATTAATTGTTTTTAATCTTATCCTCGTTTTCAGGTCAAGAGCTCTGTATTTTACATCATGTTGATGAAGAAGAATTTGTTAATATGTGGATCGCTTATTCAATATCTAAACTTAATAGCCAGCCTCCAACTTCTAAATATTTATATCAAATGGCCCAAGACCAATTGGAGAAATCAAACAAAAAACCAAAAACAAAAACTATCGAGAAAACACCGGCTTTGATAATATATAAAGCTGAAACATCTAATACGTATCCTTATTATCATATTAAAATAGTTAAATTCTTTTTTTTTTCAAACATTTTTTTCCTTAATAATTTCTTAGATATAATTGTGACGATGCTATTTTAGATTCATACTCCTCGAGCCTGAATGCCCCACAAAAAGTGAGTTAATTTTTACTTTTTTTTTTTTTTTTTATTCTCTTTGGGAATTTTTTCCAACACAAAATTGAAAGTCTTTGTTCGTTGGATGGCGTCCTGAAGGGGAAGTGGGGTGGGGAGGGGTGCTCCCCTCCTTGAACTCCCCCCTCGATTTCTTGAGAAGTCTCAAGGCCAGCCAGTCCTGCGCCATTGTAGCATTGACACAAACACTCTCATCTTAAATTTCTTTGTTTCATTTACATTTTTCTAACCATCCAAAAAAAAATCACGTAAGTGTATTTGTATATTTATTATATAAATTTTAATTTATTTAAAAATATAACAAAAAAAATTATTCATTTTTAAATTACTGTATATATATATTTTTTTATAATTGGTTAGAAATTGATTGAAACCTTTTAAAAAGGATGTAGGTGTTTTTTTTTGTTATGTTGTGCTGAACGAGTGATTGGTCGCCGACGTTTATGACGTGTGTAGGGTCACGCTGAGGGTCAACCTAAATCCACGGTTGCCACGTCGTTTGGCTGCTGGCCTTGGATGAGTGCGGGTGTAGTGGGCACAGGTCATCATACTGTGACTAGATCCACACTCATCAAAGGCTGCCCGCCTTTCACATCATCTCCATCACATGGAAGGGAATAAAGAGGAATCTCCATGGGTACAACAACCTGTTGCATGCCATACACACAACCGCCTACATTTAGGCATGTATACATCCCTTTTATTCTTAAAAATATTGCTTCTTAAAATAAGATACAACCCACTCTAGTAATTTTTCATTTTCTTATTCCAAAAATATTAATATATTTTTTTATTAATATGCGATAAATTTATATTAATAAAAAATTTTTTATAATTTATATTAAATCGGTTTTTTTTTTTTTATTCTAATTATTTTTAATCCAAAAATAATATCTATTGAAAACGCGCATTTATTTTTTTAATAAATGGAAGTTTTTTTTTTTCTTTTCGATTTAACTATGTTAATTTGTTATTATAAAATCAACGCGCTTTGGTCACTTATTTTTTTGACCTTCAAATAAGATAAAATAATTCATAAAGAATTTTACATCAAAAGTCAAGTGAGAATCATTTTATATGATATGAATTGTAAAATGATTTTTTATTTTGAATGTCTGGTCAAAAGACAAAAATAAGTGATCGAAAAAATTCATATCAATAAATTCCTAAACAATTTTCTGGGAAAAAGTCATTTTTTTTATATAATTATTAACCATTTATTATTTTTTTTTTTTATTATTTAATTCTCTATTTGTAGATATTTCGAAATAGAACTTTTATTTCACAATCATGCTAATAAGGAAAATTTTTTTTATTATTTTAATTTATTTCAAAAATATATACCAGAGAGAATTCTATGAAATATAAAATTTCCATTTTACAGTTCCCCTATTAGTAATGAGAATTTCTTAATGAATTACACCCATACCAAGGAATTTTCCATTTGCATTATTTTTTTAATTCTTTTTCCCCATTAACAATGAGTAATATAAGAGACTTGAAATATTTTTTTTTCGGATTGATCTTTGAACCATAAGGAAATTGATCAAAGCCTCTATTGAGAGGTTTCATGTTTCATAAACACTATTCATTAATTGGGAACGAATAAATGAGCAATTCATTGAAAATCCGATCAGACGCTGGCTGCTGTATAATGGGAGAGGGGACCTGCATCCTGTTGAGTTAAAAAATAGAACAAGTTAAAACACATTCATTACTTATTAATCACCTACATTCTATAAAGAATGTAATATAATTAAATTACTTTCTCTTATTTCTATATATGTTAATATATATCGAGAGAAAGTATTGGATTCATGTCAAAAATTCGATGTCGAGATTTTGATGCATCAAGTTTTATTTTTCTTGAAATTCGAATTAAGGACCAACCATATGTTCTAAGAATAATTTTGATAAGTGAAAGATTTAAATTAACTTGTTTTTATTTCAGAAAAAGTCATTACAAGAATTGTGAATCCAAGTTGGCGAGTATGGGTCGCAGTCATGTAGTATTTGATCATGACTAGATCCATACTCGTCTACTTGGAATCATTAGAGCAATGTTGGGCATCTTCTAATAAAAATAAAACATCTTTGAAAGAGAGCTTCCTATAACAAAAATTCTTTGAATTTTTGTTGTCTCTCAAATGCTACCACACCCTTCCCTCTTAACAATTACATAATAAATACTAATTTTTTTTTTTTTTTATTCTAGAAAAATGCACCAGATGACTGTCTTAAAACTCCCGAACGCCGACGTAAAAATGCAACTGAATTTTCTCCAGCTAGTTTTTCAGCTACAGCGTAAGAATTTTTATTATAATATTTAATTCATAAAGGAAGAAAAATTTTAAAAAATCCCGTCTTTTTAAAAACAAACTAAGTTTATTGAGTATTAAGATAAAAAAAAAATTTTGATTTTTGACAATTCTGCTTGCGCTGAAGCCCGAAACTTCGGCGATAGGATATACAAGTTTTTTAATTTACTTGGCCTTTAGAAGGCTCACGTCCTCTCCTTATTGAATATACAGCCATCAAACTCAACAATTTTGAAGAGTTTTTTGAGAATATATTTTCCTCTTTCTTGGCATGACTTCATCCTGAAATGATGATTCGTGTATGCTTATAGAGGAGAAATTAATTGGAACCCTGCCTTCGGTGTTCATATCAACAAACTATTTATGAATCCCACCCTTATGGTTCCAAACAAATTTTCTTGTTCTATTAATATTATAACTTAATCTTTCCATGTTTATAATTAATTATATTAAAGCGAACCCAAAAGTGGAAGAAAACTCGCATGGATTTTTAAATCCACCTACTCTTGGAAAAAATTCTTTATTTCACCTTGTGACGTTTCGGGGAATAATCATTCATCATCAGAGCAAGGTTGTTGAAAGAATTAATCTATCGGTGTGCGTTGGCATTGAGCAAAACGTTTTGCTCTTGGACAAAACATTTTGTTATTATGTTTTTATAAATATAATATATCAATATTTTACAATTATTTTGATGTATATTCCCTGGGAGAATGTGTCTTAATTTTTTTGATTAATTAGGTTTACCCAACTTAACTAATATTTTATTAAGAAAAAAACTTTCTCTCTATTTCTAATAAAATATTTTATTACAGCTTGACTCCATCGTCGCGTTATGAAACCCGAACAAATGCCGGTTCGGTTGCAACTTCATTTGGAGCAGATACATCGGAAGATAAATCGAATTGGCATGGAATCCGTCGAAAAGAATTAATCAAAGTTTCAAGTCTAATGGAATCTTCTTTAACAAATTTCCCGTCTTATGGCCAGATTGGACAATATCTTCAAGAACGGCTAAATTTTGTTGATAAACAAATTATCAATCAAATCCCTTCAGAATTCATGGTATTGATAACAAATTTAATATTATTATTTTTTATCAAACAGAAATGGACTTTGGCTTTTTGATTCTTTTATTAAATACAAAAAATTAGTTATTAAACCAAAGCATATCGAGAGCACCAAAGGAAAATTTTCTCTGCTTTGCACCCCTACACCCCTAAATAAGTAAATAAGATAGGTGACCATATTCTTATTATATATAATTATATTCAAATTTTAAGGAAACCTTTATAATATTTTGCCATCTTAATAATATTTTATTTTGCTTTCTAATCGCTATAGGGAATTTAAATTATGAAAGGAGAAAATTTTCGAAAAATATTATGAATGATCTCACTGGCTCAACTTGATAAATAAGAAAAATTTTAATTGAAATGAGGTTAAATAAGAAGGGCTGCTTCATTCTTTTGTTTCCTTTTATGTCAATATTAATTTTACTTTTATTAATTTATTTGTTAATAAAAAATAATTTAATATTTAACACTAACTAAAAAAAAAAGAAAGTATTTATTCAATTTTTTCCGATTAACCTAAAATTTTTTTTAAATTTAATTTATACAAAGAATATAAAGAATTTTCTTTTTATTCTTGGGTTAATATTCTTTATTATAGGGTAGAAAAAATTATAATTGAAATACAAATTTCTAATACATTGTTTGCGTTTTATTTTAGAATTATCGTATTATTACCGGCAGAATTACCTCAACATCAGGTAATGAACGAATGACTTTAGAAAAAGTAAACTTAGATACCCAAAATGAAAAAGGAGATTTTGTTTTGGAACCAATAACTTTTAAGGATATTGATGAATTGGCAATTTTTCCAGGCCAAGTGAGTATTTTGAAATTTTATTCATAATACTAAAGATATTTACTAATTTTAATAGGTTTAAATAGATAGCCGCGGTATTATCGGAATTTGGTAAAGGAAAAGACACTAAAATAGTGGCGGAAAAAATTTTTACTCAAGCTCTTCCCCCTCTGAGGACATTTACTAATGAAAGTAAGTAAGATTTTATGTTTTTGAATATCATACTTTTTTATAAAGATAATAAAAAAATTTTAATTGTTCAATAGGTGATCTTCAGATCGTGATAGCATGTGGTCCATTCACTCAAAGTGATACGCTTAATTATCAACCACTTGCTGATCTTGCCACATATGTTGCTGATCATAAACCAGATGTAGTAATTCTTATTGGACCAATTGTGGATTCAAATCATCCTCTTGTTGAGGATTGTAGCCTTGCAGAAACATTTAATTCTTTTTTTGAAAAATTGATGGCTCGTTTTATGGAACGTCTTCAAGGGTATGATTAAATACTAAACTGGAAATTATTTTTAAATCATTTCAATTTTTACTTTCACTTACCTATATATGTAATATATACTGAGAAAGTATTGTGATATGTCAAAAATTCGATGTAGAGATTTTAATGGAAATACATGACATGAGTTGAGGTCCCCTGAGTCCAAAAAAGTGAGTCTCGCAAATTTGTCTCAGGGGACTTCAAAACATGTATTTTCATCATAATCTCCACATTTTGACATGATCCCAATACTTTCTCACTAGATATTACATATATAGGTAAGAGAACTCTGCCTGTCTCCCTGTGTGTGTAACGATTTTAAGCATGAAGGAAATGAGCTACGTGATTGAAATTTTATATTTAAGTTAGTCACCCTCCCAAGGGGTGAATATAAGCTTTTGAAAAAAATCGGCCAACAAGTACTGGTACTTTATTGAAGTACTTTTACAGTTTTTTTTTTTTTTTTTTTTTTTTTTCGATTTTCTCAAAATTGGCTCTAAAGATTTTTATTAAAATTCATAATTCAACTATTTTTTAGATGCTCATTAAAAAGTATATCAGTAAAATTTTTCGTGAAAATTGTTTAAAGTACACTTTACTGATGTATTTCAATTTTGTATTTCATTTTCAGGCTCTTCCTTTCATAGAGCCAATGTTGAATTCCTAAGGGGATTTACGTGTAAATTTCAATTCAAAAGGGGGTCTCCCTTTAAAAAAAGTTTTTCCAATAATGAAATTTTGTATTTTTGGATTCTCTATTGTTTATAAAATATCTAAATATGAGATTTAAAATTTTGAAAAATAACTGTAGTTTATTTCAAACCGTCAATATTTAAAATACAATTGAAATACAGAGGTCCTATGGAAATTTTGAATCAATTGAATTTTTTACTTATGAAACGCAAGTGTAAGGAACTATGGTGCTATCGAAAACTAAATTTAAAAAATCTGGTGTGACAGTACAGCACACAACTCGATTACCGAAGGTAAGAGTAAATTGTTTGCTCTCCGATCAGTCACACCAGATTTTTTATTTTAAATTCTGGGTTCAAGTCTGGTTTGCGGTAAAAAATTTTTCAACATTACCAATTCTAAACTGGGGTTTTTAAATCAATTCATATATTGTATATGTTATAAATAAATACAAAATATAAAAGAAACTTTATTAAGGTAGAACGAGTTTTTTTTTTTTAATACATTATATACAAAATTAATTTTTTTTTATACTTATCTAAAACTTTGTTTCTTTTTCAGCACATCGACGCAAGTTATTCTAGTATCTTCCCAACGTGATGTTAATTCACCTTGTGTCTATCCAACGCCACCTTATCAATTAAAAAATTTCAAAAATTTACATCTCTTCAGCGATCCTGCCAAATTTACAATTGGAAATATTATTGTGGCTCTAACTTCAATAGATATTTTAAAACATCTTAGCAAATTTGAATTTTATAAGTATTGTCTTTTTTTTCTTTTGTCTTGAGAGAGTACCGTCAAACGGGGTGAGAATGGTCAAAAATTCATATTTTCATTTATAACTCTTGCACCGTTTAGCAGAAAATAACGAAACTAAGTGGGATCATTGCTTAGTTTCTTGATTACTTACCCTGCGAATTATAATTTTTTTAGGTCTTAAGGAATCTGCATGACAATAAAATATGCGAGTGACCATACTCGCCCCGTATTTGGGGTGAGAATGGTCTTGCTTATTTTTAAGTCCAAAGTAAAGAGGATTTGGTCGGAGTTAGTATGGTTAGAAAGAACAAAGTTCATAATTCAAAAATATAATATTAATTTTTTTAATTTTTAAAACTATGAAAAAAATGATTAAGAAATTGTGACATTTCCAAATTGGCTGTTATCAAAAACAATCCATCCTCTTCTCTCTTTGGTGGGAGTAGAGAGGGGTTTTTAAGACATCTTTCCTGTCCACTGCTGCTATCACAGGTTTGTTCGGGAAGATAAATTTTTCTCCTTTTTTTCAGGAATAATATAGGGACTTCGTCGTCATTGTAGGTAGCCTCCCTGTCCTCTATCACTTGACCGATAAAATGTTTCACACTCTTCTTACCCCTCATTATTACTAATACAAACTTTTCTGGTCTGAGGAAGGTGCACCCTCATCGTTTTCCACCTCAACTCGGTTATGATTTTCGATGACCATTCTCACCCCAAAAAAACACTGAATTTTACAATTTTTTAAATAATTTTTTTTATAAATTAAACTGTATTACTATTAATAATAAGCAACTTATCAATAGTTGACCAACAAGTTGGTCGTGCACCACGAGACGTTTTAAGATAATCTTCCAGCCTGTGCTAACTTGACAACCAAAGTAATACCGACTTATCAAAATATGAACAAATATCCCTAATTTCCGATTTTTTTTTTATTATATTTTACAAAAAAAAAATTACCAAAACCAACTACCTCTTGAATAAACATGAGATACATTATTGCCACAAAAAAAAAAATAGCAAAAATACAAATTCAGAACATTCTACCGCTTAATTTCAAATATTCCTGCAAAACGACCATTCTCACCCCTCAGACCATTCTCACCCCGAAAGACGGTATTAGATTTAAAAAAAATTCTAATTTTTTTCTTGTTGTTTTAGGGCAAGTCAACCCTCGAAAGATCGGTTAGGACGATTAGCAAGACATTTACTTAGTCAACAAAATATATATCCTCTTTATCCTCCAGATCCAGAACTCAGTCTTGATTTAGGCTTACATAGCAAATGTTGTTATTTTGAGTTGATGCCTCATTTATTAATAGTACCTTCAGATCTCAAATTTTTTATCAAGGTCGGTATATTAATATTTTATGTTATATTATTCTTTCATCAACGGAAAAATTATATAAAGCTCCACCCCTATATTGTGTCCAGCAACATTGGCGTAACCAGAAATTTTTGATGGGGGGTTCAAGAAAATTTTTTCAAAAATTAGAAAAATTTAAGATTATATTTGGGTATTTATAAATCTCAGCCAAAAACATCGGAGATGCAAAAAGGGGCGCCTCGCATTATTTTTGCCCAGCGTCGAGGTGAAATCAAAAAAATGCGCCTCGCTTTTCTGATTTATATAAAAGCGAGGAAATATTTTCACTTAAATAAAACCCCTACAGAATTTTATTTGTTTCATATATCCTCGCTTTTATATAAATCAGAAAAGCGAGGCGCATTTTTTTGATTTCACCTCGACGCTGGGCAAAAATAATGCGAGGCGCCCCTTTTTTGCATCTCCGATGTTTTTGGCTGAGATTTCACTTCTTTTTGTGAAATATTGCATTTAAATATTATTTAATAATTTTTGTTTATTAAATATTAAGTTATCCCATGAATAGATATTTTAATATGCATTCCAAACAGTAAAAAATAAATACATCATTTGGTATTAATTCAAAACGATAAACATAGGATTTCACCAAATTTTATAAAATTTTAGGTTTTTTATTTTTGTTATGTTAGTAGGATGTAAATACATCGTTTGGTATCTATTCAAAACGATAAACATAGGATTTCCCTAAATTTTATAAAATTTTAGGTTTTTTATTTTTGTTATGTTGGTAGAATGTAAATACATCGTTTGGTATCCATTCAAAACGATAAACATAGGATTTCACCAAATTTTATAAAATTTTAGGATTTTTATTTTTGTTATGTTGGTAGAATGTAAATACATCGTTTAGTATCCATTCAAAACGATAAACATAGGATTTCACCAAATTTTATAAAATTTTAGGTTTTTTATTTTTGTTATGTTGGTAAAATGTAAATACATCGTTTGGTATTAATTCAAAACGATAAACATAGGATTTCCCTAAATTTTATAAAATTTTAGGATTTTTATTTTTGTTATGTTGGTAGAATGTAAATACATCGTTTAGTATCCATTCAAAACGATAAACATAGGATTTCACCAAATTTTATAAAATTTTAGGATTTTTATTTTTGTTATGTTGGTAGAATGTAAATACATCGTTTAATATCCATTCAAAACGATAAACATAGGATTTCACCAAATTTTATAAAATTTTAGGATTTTTATTTTTGTTATGTTGGTAGAATGTAAATACATCGTTTAGTATCCATTCAAAACGATAAACATAGGATTTCACCAAATTTTATAAAATTTTAGGATTTTTATTTTTTTTATGTTGGTAGAATGTAAATACATCATTTGGTATCCATTCGAAACGATAAAGATAGGATTTCACCAAATTTTATAAAATTTTAGGTTTTTTATTTTTGTTATGTTGGTAGCACCTCTTATCACGTTAATCTATTGTATTTCTATCTGAAGGGATCTATCCTAAAATTTTTTATTCCATTAGGGATGAAAATTACTAATATTAATAGATATGTTCATAGATGACGTCATCAGTGAGCAAAATAGTTAGAATTGTCTTTTGGCCATGTTAAAGATAGGACAAATTTGAAATTTTGAATACCTCTCAAAAAGTCACTTTTGATCCAAAATGAAATTTTATATCAAAGGTATCGGGTTTTTGATAGTATCTATTTGTATTTTAAATTTCATCCAAATCGGTCCATCAGGGAAACCTGTAGCTTTGTCTAAAAATTTGAAAATTGAAGAAAAGAATGAAAAAAAAAAAAAAGGAAAAATAAGAGACTAACTTTTGACCTTCCGAAATCGGCAAAATCTCAACTTTGAGCCTCTGCCATTCTGTTTGGCACTGGAATTTTTTTTTGAATTCGTGCTCAAAATAATCCTTATTTATTCTAGTTTAATATAAAAAAAATTTGGCTCCGATATCTTAAAAACTTTTTGAGATATTCGCCCAGAAAGAGAAAAGTTTCTCAAAAAAAATTTTTTCACGTCCCTATCTTTTATTAAGGATTTAAAATCATTCTTGATAATATAGTCTAGGGACGACTCGTCCATCTAAATGCAATGGGCCATTGGCATCTATTGGAATATCAACTAAATGGTAGTATTAAGAGTTTCTTTGCTTTCTTTTGCTTTTCACATGCTCGGCGACGAGTCGCTCCCGCGACTCTTGATTATTTTGATTTTTTTTTATATTTTACTTTCTCTTACCCTATATGAAATATAATTTGTATTATAGAGCTTAAATATCTAGTCATGGCTTGGGTTCCATGGTGGGGGGACCGAACCCCCCCCCCTCTGGCTACGCCTATGTTCTGCAATTATTTTCGGATCAGTTTTTTTTAAATATAAAACAAATTTTTACCAAATCAAAATACTACTCACTACTAGGACTGCGCAAAATAATCGAGTAATCGATTATTCACCGATTATTTTAAAAATAATCGATTATTTTTCATAATCAATTATTGAGAAAAAAATTGATTATTTTTGGGAAAAAATGTGTTTGAAAAAAATCGGATGAGACAAAAAAAAGATCAAATGATGATTTTCCCGGGAGAGGAAAAAATTTCGTTCCATTATTTTTTTCGTCTGTCCGGACCGAATAATCGATTATTTTTCATAATCGATAATTGATTATTTTTCTTTCATAATCGGACACCCCCTACTCCCTACCATCGGTGCTTGTTCCTTCGTTTATATTTTACTTCCTCGACAGTTATTATCTTACATAGACAAATTATTGAAGATAGTGACTGAATATTTACAATGAACCCAGCCTGATTTATAATAGCTGGGCATACACGGAGAGGTAGAACTGTCGGTTTTGACCGGGGCGGTCCAATCTGTCGGGTCGATGCGCCACGGTTAAAACTTTCGTTATCAATTTCGCTTAAAAAAGTGGAGAGTTTGATCTGTCGGGTTGGACCGGGGCGGACCAATCTGTCGGGTCGATCCGCCACGGTTAAAACCGTCATTATAAATTTCGCTTAAAAAAACGGAGAGTTTGATCTGTCGGGTTGGACCGGGGCGGACCAGTCTGCCGGGCCGGCTAAAACCGCCACGGTTAAAACCACCACGGTTAAAACCGTCATCACTCACAAACGTAAAGGAAAAACCCGCAGATAAACCCGTATAGTTGGCCCGCCACGGGCCAAACCGTACGTGTATGGGCAAAATCTTTGGACCGCGGCAGTTTTAACCGCTGATTTGACCAAATCCGTGGACTTTCGTCTTGACGAAAGTTTTGCCTGCCGACTAGACGGATCAAGTCAAGAATCCATTGGAATTTCCAAGAAAAATGGAAATAGAAAATTATTAAAAAAAAAAAAGTAAGACTAGACAGATCAAGTCAAGAAGCCAAACAGAAATGATATCTTACAGAAAAAAGCAGGCTATGTGCTTGGGTATATGGAGCATGAGCACCATGGAAAGTGATAATATTTGTATCCTAATTTGCCATGACCTTAAATGTCGTGACCTTAAATGATATTTAAAAAAAATAATAATAATAAATTTGTTTTTGTGAATGGTGATTAACTAAAATATTTTCGAACATATTAATAGCTTAATTAATTAATAGGGGGGAGGGGTAACTTATTTTCTTTAAATGGTCAAAAAAATAAATTTGTAAAAAAATTTTTTGAAGTAACATGTCCTCCCCTACCCCCTCCAAAAATCGCGACTTAAAGAGATGGTCCGGGGCGGTCAAAACTGTCGCTTGTCCACTAACGAAAAGATCAGACCGTGAGTTCGGACCGCAGTCCAATCTGTTAGATTGATGCGTGGCGGTCAAAACTGTCGCTTGCTCACTAACGAAAAGATCAGTCCGTGAGTTTGGACCGCAGTCCAATCTGTTAGATTGATGCGTGGCGGTCAAAACTGGCGCGTGCTCGCCCACTAACGAAAAGATCGGATCGTGAGTTTGGACCGCGGTCAAATCTGTTAGAGTGATGCGTGGCGGTCAAAACTGGCGCGTGCTCGCCCACTAACGTAAAGATGAATCCGTGCGTTTGGACCGGCACGGTCAAAACCGACGGTTCTACCTCTCCGTGTATGCCCAGCTAATGACGAAGAAAATTAAATATATTTGACTTAGAAACTAAGAAAGTTTTTAACCCACAATTTCTTGTTAAAATACTATCTACCCCCAATGGAATATGTTTTAATTTTTAAAATGATATAAAACTGAGAAATTCTCAAGAGAATTTTCATTTAAAGTTAGATTCGCGCAAATCTAAGCACTAAATCCGCCAATTTTTGCTGGAAATGATTTGAAAAGAAATGTGATCAGCTCAAAAATAAAATCACACACTAAATATTATTCAAATTTAAGAGTTGAAGAAATAAAGTGGCTGTTGAATTTAAACAATAGATGAATGGAGCAACCAGGTAATTAGTCTCCCGAATTAATATTCTGTAAACAGTTTCGACTTTAATTAGATAAACTATAAGAACCATCGTCACTCTAATTATTGAGTTTATGTATATATAATATATATATTAAAACTTCAAAAAAATATATATATATATAGTTAAAAAAAAATTTAATATTTCCAAACAATGTACATATATTCAGATCTATTCTCTAAGCAAAAACGTTAACTTTTAACATCTGAAATCAGTGTTAATTCGTTTTTAACACCTTGCCTCAAATTGCTATTTTGTAAGCAAAAACTTTAACGCCAAAGAGTCAACATTTACTAAATAGTGTTAAAAATTAATGTCATGTCTAGGGATTTTGATAGCTTTGAGATAAAAACAACATGTTAACGTCGCTGTTAAAACTTTGTTTAGAGAATAACATTTTTTAACGCTGATTGTTTTTACATTACTTTTTAACACCCATTTGTTGATTTTAAATTTTAACGTCTATTTTTAGAGAATAAACCTGAATATGTGTTAGCGAGGTGAATAACTGAATCAGATGGCCTTATCTAATTACGGTAAATCCTGTAAAGAGAGGTTTATTTCGTGGAGACTAATTACCTGGCTGCCTGTTCCTTTTATCCAAATTTATTTTAAGAAGAATTTTGATTTATTTCCAGGACATTGATGGTTGTATTGTTATAAATCCTGAACGACTCGCTAAAGGCCTTATTGGAGGAACTTTTGCACGCCTTCATATTAGTCCAAAGACTTCTCCGGAGAGCAAAGAATCATTTAGTAAATTTGTTCAAGCTCAAATAATTCATATATAAAATGTAAATAAATATTTTGTTTTATAATTTATTTAAATATATATAAGATTGTTTTAATATTTATTTTTTTAAATTAAATATTTATTTAATATTTAGATATTCTATTGTATTAATTTTTATCCTTTCCTTTATTTGGAGTAAATATTAATTGTTCATATTTTATATTTTTAATTCAGGCAATAATACTTTTACTTTGGAAATAATGATTACAAATTCTATGAAAAACTTGGCTAATAAGAATTCTTGAACTTCAAAAAAATCAGAAAATAGATAGCAAGTCTACTAATGATCGCTTACAACAAATACAAATGAAGTTTGAAGAATGATTTAAAAGTTTCAAGAAAATTATTTCTAATTTAGAGGAAAACTTAAAGCCTACAAATTATTGCAATAAAAATCAACGTGATGAAATTGAAATTAAATTCTATTCATATAGGTAATATTTTAAATATTTGAATTTAATTAAAATTTTGGGCATAATTTTCAATTATCTCGACCTGCTCTAATTTATTTTTGTTTAAATAGTTTAAACAGCAAAAATCTTAGATATATTTTTGCCCAAAATCTTTTGTATTTCCTTATGTTATAATATATGATTACAGAAAGATGTTTTCGACGATATTCAACAAACATCTCGATTCGGAATTAAAAATCATAGGTCATTTAACATCATTTTTGAGTCTTTATTTTGCTGTTGGGACCAAATGTCTCCTGGCCCATGGTATCTCGATCTTATTCTGACATCGATGTGGTTCAATTTGTACCACGGGACCGCCATATGGGCTTTTGGCTCAACCAGCAAAATAAAATACACACAAACTGGTCCATTCTCTAACACGTTAAAATTTAACATCATTGGGTGTTGAAAAGTAAACTAATAACATCAGCGTTAAAAAATAGGTTCGATTCAAGCCCAACGGGAATGTACACAAGCAGCTCAAGCTCACACTTAGCCAGATCCCACGCCCTCGCTGTGTGCAAACTCAGGTATCCCTCGGGCTGCTCTGGGGTGCCCGTAGACCTTACAAGACAAAACCCTAGTCGCACATGTTTTCCCCCAAAATGTTAGAGTATGAGTCGTTTTATTAACTTACCTACCCCAAAAACAAAATGGCTGTTGAGTGACAAACACCAGTATCCATAGGCTTTACATTGAAACGCTTTGAAATCAGGCTAATTAGCAAGAAAATAAAGAAGAAAGTGGTTTTGACATGTTTGGAAGAAGAGAATCGAGTATGGAGTTGGAGAGGACTTAGTTTAACCGCGAAGTGTATCAAGAGGAGCCGGGAAGTTCACCGAACCATCAAGGGCCTCAGGAAAGAGATTATGCATGGGCGTAACTAAGAAGGTGCCGGGGGAAACCTCCCTCCCCCCCAGAAAGCTCCCTGCCCCAAGAAAAATTGAGAAAATATGGAGCTTTCCAGGCCCCCGGAGGATAGCTGGTCCCATGCCCCCCCCCCCCCAGCCAAATTCTCTAGTTACGCCCATGAGAGTATGTGACAAGATAAGGAAAAATAGTGAAGCCGAAGAAACATTTCGATGAGATCTAGAAGAACGAAGAGGGGAGATGGGAGGGTGTAGTGATTGAGTTGTTGCTATGTATGATTTTGTTATGACATGTTATGTTTAGGATGATAAATAAACAAGCTGTTATCCTGTTCCTTTACGAGGCTTCTTTATAGTGATCTTAGTTCTTAATTAAAAGAAAGAAATAATTTTTTATTTATTAATCCCGCCAACTTAGTTCAAAATTTTGTTAAATAAAAATGTTATTTACCTACATTTATCTAAAAAAAATATTTTATTTAAATAATAAACTTAATTAATATTTTATTTATATCAACTTTGATTTATATTAAGGCTGATATATGAATTTCAAAAACTTTTAAGACAACAAGTTATTGAACCAACCTTTAGAGAGTCGGCTAAATAAAATAAAAATTATTTCTTTCTTTTAATTAAAAAGTGATATATATATATTTATTTAAATACTAAAATAACTAAATATTTAATATTTTATTTGAAATTAATAGAAAAAAAATGTTTTGATTTTTTGGTGTATTTCATCAAGTAATTGAACCAACTTTTATAAGAGAACTCTCCTCTGATTTCCAAGTCTGTGCTTGTCTGTGTGTGCTTCTAATCAGATGTCAAGTTGTGTTAACAATTATCTCATTTTTATAAGGTAATTATTATTTAATTTGCATTTCTTTCTCTTTTTTTTGTTTGTTTGAATTACATATTTTCTACTAATTTAATTTGTAAATTAAATTTCATTGCCACTTAAAAATGTAAGATTCGTTGAATGGAATAAATGAATGTCATTTGCTCCTATAGGTTATGATTCTATCTTATTTTCTCTTTTATTTCGTATTTCCGACTTTTTAAAGTTATTCCCTATTTTATTAATATATTTAAAATGGGTTAAGTGATTTATTAAATAATAAATTTTAATCGTTTATTATTATTTTCATTTTTTGTCAAATAGGTGCATTCCCAAAACATGGACAGATTATAAAAATTAATTTTTTTATTAAATTATTTATTTTAAATTTAGATTTTGAAGAATATATCTATTCATATATAGGCCTATACACCTGTATAAATAGTTCTATATGAATCTTTTCTAAGACTATCATATAAAATTTAATATTTTGTATTTTTTAGTTTTTCAATTTGGACAACACCATTAAAAAATGACTAAAATTTGGAACTCTTTAAGAACAAGAAAGTAATAAACATCAAGATTTTATTTTCAAATGTAAGTAATCACCCCATAGATTTTCATATGTGATTATTTCATTGTTTATATAAAAGAGATTGAAAATCTTTTTTGAATTCTCTTTTAATTTGAACTATAAAAATTTTTATATTAATTTTTTTTTTAAACACTGAAATAATCACATGATTTAATAATGGCCATCTCGGAGCTTTATAAATCTTTTTAAAAAACTTATTTTCACATTATTATTAGAAGATTTGAAAGAAAGCTTATTTTGTAAATAGTTATTGATCTTCACTTGAATATGAAAGTTTAAAATTAGATAATGTATATATAAATATATGTTTAGGCCATTTCATTCAATTAATTATTACTTTAATTTTATACTTACCAAGATCTACTCCAGGTTGACTGCTCTTCTAAAAGAGAATATGACATTCATTATATATTTAATATCAGAATGAATTGAAAGAAAATTAAATAATATTAGAAAAGAAAGAATTTTTTATGGATGACTTTTGTCTCTCTCGTCAGTAAGAAATATAAATGAACAAAATTTAACATTAAATTATTATAATACTGTATTTTCTTTTGAATTTCAGAAGCTCTGGTTTCACTTCAAATCTAAGCCCTACTTCTCACCCTCAATAAGGCCCAAATTCAGTCATGTCTCGACTGATGGTTCTCACTTTGGAAAGGGGCGTCGAATGACTATCTCAGCCGAACTAAAATATATCATTTCACCCAATGATATGCCCGAAACACAAGAGAGGCATCATCCCTTCATTACTAATCTATCGACTAGTTATAGAACATGTCAAGTCTTCTTTTGGTCCTATGACTTATCGTTATTTGGAACCAACTAGCTGCAATAGTCATCATATGTCTTTGGACTTTATGTTTATGCATCCATTCAAAAAAAGATATAATCAGAAGTGACTTCGTCTCATTAGATTTGTTGAAACTCCAGCGAGATTTTTTATTCAAAATATAAAATTAGGTAATATATTATATCTATTAATTTTATTCTATTATTCTGATATTAAATAAATATTAATTTAATTTTAGATTTGATTATGAATCATCTGAGATGTTTTAACTCTGAGTGAGAACAAAATGACATCCAATCTCCAAAAATATATATATATATATATAGTATAAGGTAATATCTATTTAATATTATATATCTTTGAGTTGAAGAGAAGTTGCTGTTGATGTTATGGAATGGAAAAGAGCAAGTACAAGTGCAGCAAATAAAGAGAGCCTTTGGATGCCAAATGTCGAGAAGGAGACGTTTCGGGAAAAATTTATTCGTCCATCCTCAGTCCTCGTTGGCTTATAAACTAATTAGGCACAAAGTTTTCATTGACACTCGCCTGTTTTTATAAAAAAATATACATGTGCTCAGATTGGCGCCACGACAACAATGACAACTTTGTGCCTAATTAGTTTATAAGCCAACGAGGACTTCGGATGAATAAATTATGTTCGAAACGTCTCCTTTCGGGCATTTGGCATCCAAAAGCTCTCTTTATTTGCTGCACCTGTACTTGCTCTTTTCCATTCCTTATATATCTTTGTTCTTTTCTTAGTTTAATTTATTTTTTTTTGGAAACTTTGGATTAAATGAATGTATAAATGAGATATAGTTTATTGAGTATGGATATATACATATTTGCATATTGACTTGATATTATCGAATATAAATTCACTAGTCAATAATTAAAACCAATTTTTTTTTTAACTATCACTTTTTATTTGATTATAGAGATTAATTTTTTTCTTTTTTTTAATTTCAGAATTCCTTAGCAGATGCTTCATGTAGTTAATGCAGCCAGATGAACTCAACGTTATTAGGAGTTTGGTGAGCTTAATATTTGAATCACTTTATTTTTTTAATAAAATTAGTAAGAAAGATGGTCTAAAAATCAAAGAAGAAATGACAAATTTTTTATTATTATTCGTTCCCCACTTGAAAATGACTGCACTCCTCTCCACTCCATTCAAAGCGCTTAAAGTCAGGCTCGGACTTTTTACGATAACCGTTATTATGAATATATATACCGGTATATATATATATATATATATATATATATATATATATATATATATATATTGGGACGGTAATAATACCATCAATGTATTTGATTAAGAATGGTGGTTTATAGGGTAACAAGGAAGGAGACACCTCAAAAAGAAAATCTATTACCAAATTTGCTATCACAGGCCCTAAACTTGATCCTATATATTTTTTTTAGTTGAGGGATGTTTAAGGAAGGGTGAGGTCGGTCTGTCAGCTGGAATATGTAGAAAATCAGTGAAAAAATTGGAAAAAATCGATCATTTTTAATGATTTTTTTGCATTTTAAGGGACAAAATCTTCCCTACATCCCCCCCTTGGATCCAAATGTTAATGTTTTTTAACTTTTCACTTCTCTAGACCTTCTGAAGAAATGTTAAGGCTAAAATATTCCTTTTCATCCCTCCAAATTTTTTTTCGTGGCCCTATAATTAACGAAAAGGGGTGGAAATAATTAGGGGGCTACTCCCCGAAAACGGTACCTGCTAGGGAAAAACGAAGGTCATATTTGGATTCAGGAGGTCATTTTACTTAAGAATCTGAAGGAATTTTCTCGGGGCTTTTTTTCTTGTAGCACAGTGTAATTAGTACTATGCAATAGCGTAACTAGGTGGGGGCGAAGGGGGCACTCGCCCAGGCGCATCAAGCCTTTGGCGTTCCTCTATACCGACATGGGCGCCCTAGGGCAGTGATGGCGAACCTATGACCCGTGGGTCAGACACTGACCCATGCAAGCTTTTTTAACTGACCCACGATTTCTACTCCAGAAACTCACCTAAAAAAGTTGCAGGTGAAGGAGGAAAGAGGCGCACTAAAAATTTTTAAATCGTCAAACCACGTCCATTTTTACCCGTTAGGCCAATTGAATTTTAAAGATGTTTAGTTTTTAAAAAACGCAGTTAAAAATTTTTAAACTTAACTCTGGTGCAAATGGACATTAGTGACCCACGAGCCAGTACTAAAAAAAATATGAACAAAATTTGACCCACGCCTCAAAAAGGTTCTCCATCCCTGACCTAGATAATATATGATAGAGTACAAGGACAATGATTTTATCATATTCTTTCCGAAGATTGTCCAAAAACATTGCAATTATTCCACCCAATGCAACATTTACATGGACACAAGGAAGGCATCGTCCCAGCATCCCAATGCTGTCCAACTCACGACTAACAAAACTAGTCAATTCCGATCTTCCTTTGTCTCCATGAGCTCCCGTGATTGGAACAAGCTCCCTGCTTCTATCTTCCCCAAAAGCTACAATCTTCAGACTTTCAAGTCTAATCTCAACAGGCATCTTCTCAGTTCCCGCAGTTGAGTTCCCTTGCATCGTTCCCATCCCATCCTATGAACGATAAATTATACCATCCGGACTGCCTACGTCCTCCTGTTGATTATCACTCAACCATCGAATTTCTTCTTTTCAATTCTTTTTTTAATGATTAATCAACATATCAATATTCAGGTCTCATAGTTGAGTTCCTCCGCCTCTCCTATTTATTTTTGAAAATGTTCCTCCCAGTGACATCATAGGTCTTTTGGAGCCATTCATTAAAAAAAAAGATATATCGATATTCCTCCTCTAGTGTTAATAACGACGCGACAGCAGTGGTTGCTGTAACTTAGGAATAACAGCAGAAGAAATATTGAATCAAACACATTACACAGTGAATAATAAAAAATTATAATCTTCAATTCAAGATTAAATTCTATCGCCCCAGCATCTGTAAATTTTAAATAAAAAATAATATATTTATTTCTATTCAAGTATTTTAGAATAAGTATTCCTCATTAAATAATTTTTTAATTGTTTTTTAATATTTACTAAAAATTATCGCGAGCTACCGGAAGCTAATTTATCCGGTGACTAATTTAAATATTATTTTTTATTTAAATGAGAAAAAGAAAAAAAACGTTTTGTATAATTGGAATATTTTTAATAATATATTTTTCTTCTTTTATTTGTTTTAGGCCTGAGTAAAGAATGCAGCATGGAGAGAGAGGAGTTTAAGGGAGCCTACGGTCAAATCCACCTAGCAGCAGAAATTTATCCACCGAGGAACCTATCACCTTATCATTCCTGCGATAGTCAGTCACTCTAGAGTGATTACAACTTGCCACTAGTCCTTTACTCGAATGACTAAAGAGAGAGAAACAATGCACCAGTTCAGCGAGGCCAACACCTGCGGACCTTTGGATAGATATCGAGAAACAAATTTATAAACATCAGGGATGATATAGAAGGTATTTTGTCTTTACTTTTTCTTTCTTTAACAAAATTAACACAACTAACTTGTGAATGTACGTATATATAATAAGATTATTAAATGTACTGTGAGTTTTTCGCGTCAAAGTCTTCGAGAAGACTAAGGATCTCGTGTTAAGATGCGTTGGATGTTGATATTTTCTCAAGCAAGTAGGCTCTCCTTTTTCAAGATTTGGAAGTAATGGTGGGGGTGTTTTATTTGGAAGGGTCTCGGTCTTCCTTGACTGGACAGAAGAGATCTATTTCCTTATTTTTGCATATATCAAATTTTCTTTCCAATGATAGAGACAACAAATATCTTTTAATTTTTCGAATTATACCTGCCTATAATGATCATTATTGCATTACCTTTTAATTCCAATTGCGGTTTGATGTAGAAATATTCCCTTGGTAGTATCAATATTTGATTTTTTTGATGGTGTCTCTTTTAATTTTTATCCAATTGATCTGAAAAAATAAAGAATGCTGCGAATTATAATATATATATAGAATATATTTTATATACCGGTATATAAAAGTAGCTAAATGTATTAAATTTATTTATTTGATCGTCGTATTTCTTAAAAAAAATTCCTTATTTTTGCATATATCTCAATCAAATTGGCTTTCCGCCACCTTTTTTAAGACTAATAAAGAGAAGGGAAGGTGAATTTTCGATGAAGAATTTGCCAATATTAATGAAATCGTAGCTACCGTATTCTTTAGCCGATTTAATTATTTTGTTTGCCGTGACCCGTGGCTCAGAGAGAAGACATTAGCTTCTCGTCCAGGGTCCCGGGTTCGATTCCCCTTAAATAGTTTTAACTTTTCATACAGCAAAAAAATTACCTTCCAAAATAGGCAAATTCTGGAGTTTCTTCGACCCCTCTTGAGAATTTGGGGGCCCGGCTATATTTTCTGGACTTTCCATAACGTCCTCTATATCAGGGGTGGCCACACTTAGTGATGTATAGAGCCGGATTTTAAAATCGAAAATTAGTAAGAGCCAAATCGGAAAAAAAATTCGCCCCTAAGTTTTCCGCCCTACTGGAAATTTTGTTTTTGCGGAACAAAAGTTTTTTTAGAGATACAAAATTGTTTTGACCTACGAAAAATTTGTTCTTGCGGAACCAAATTTA
>JAKCPI010002660.1:0-96864 GCA_023213315.1 Euborellia annulipes
TATTCAAGAACTAAAATCCCATTAAATTTTGATATTGTTATTATTTGTATTTTTTTCTATGATATTATATTATACTATTTCACTAGCTTTGAATAAAATTGTAAATAAGTATTAAATTTAAACTTATATATGCGGCCCTTCTGTAAATATTTATGTTCAATTTGGCTCATTATTTACAAAAGATTACTGACCCCTGGTGTAAATAAATATGTCTGGATAATTTGTATCTTATTAAATCATGGGTATTTGTGTATCGTTTAAAAGGTTTATGCTGAAAAGACTTAATATAGGCCTAAGTTGCCGAACAGACTGTGTGTTATGTGTGTGTGAATGAGAAAAAGTGTGAATGTTTCAAAAAAAAAAAAAAAAAATCTCTTCCTCTCAATGAACCGCTATTATATAAAAAAATTAATCATAATAATAAATAACGACCTTATATACAATATATAAGAGAGGAAAGAGACAAAGGAATATCCACAAATTATTTTAAAATTCTAAGAAAATAATGAATCTTAAAGTATGACGTAACGACCGCCCCCAGCAAGGCTATATCTTCGCAATGAGATCAAATTTCTCTATATTTTAAAAAATATCAATTTCAAGATTTTTTTTACCACATAAATTGAATAAAAAATGAAGCACTATTTTATTTTTTCAATTAGGCCTATATAAAAAAAAATTCAAAGTACAGTGCCCTGAGCTTTTGAAGTTTTTTAATTTTAATCCAAATAAATAATAAGTCCTCTGATGCACAAAAAAAAAAAAAAAAATACAAATTCTCAATATACCTTGATGTATCCTGTTCGATAATAGTTATTTATTTATACGTAATAGACAGGACCATCTCTAACGGATGAGAGAAAAAAAAAACAGGATCTTTGCCGGGTCGAAATTAATTAAAGCATTATAAAAAAACTTTTCTACTAATATCCCGTTCTTCCTTTTGAGAAGCAAGGAATTTCATTTCGTTTTGCTAGTAAGAAATTATTTCTTTTTTAAAAAAAAAAAGGCTTTGAGATATAATAAGGAATGAAATAAACTGGTGTGGTCGTCTAATAATTAATATAACGAAATTGCTACCATTAATTGCTAGTTATTACTAGTGCCAAGAAAATAACATTAACATTTTCATTGAATAATTTCCTCAAAATTTGCATTTTATTTTCAACTAAAAACTAGCTAAAATCTTTGAGTTCCGAGTAAAAATGATTAAAAATGATCGAGGGATCCACACGACCGCAGCAGGTCTGCATAGTGAACCTTGAGGGACACACAGGGATATACACGCCCGCACCAGGGACACACTTTTTTCTTCTGGTCACTTTCGATCTACCGTGTTTGTCCCTGGTATAGACGTGTGGATCCCTCAAGGTTCACTAGGGATACCTGCTATAGGCGTGTGGATTCTTCGATCATTTTTATTTATCTCGAAAAATGATTTTTCGAAATTTATTTTCAGTGTAACATCGTACAGACTATTATTATATTTACATTGTTGTAATACATAAGCAATTTTTTCAAATGTTCGCTTATGAAAAATCTGGTGTGGACTGGCGCAGCACACAACTTTCTCTTACCTTCGGTAATCGAAAGTTGTGTACTGTGCTTGTCACACCAGATATTTTGTGTCGACATAGTTTTTTCTTTCTCGTATAGAGAAAGTTATGTAATCGTAAAAAAAAATTCGACTTCGAGATTTTGATGTTTCTCCACGTTTTAGACCTCCCTGAGTCCAAAAAAACCATTTTTGGCATTATGTCTGTGTGTGTGTGTGTGTGTGTGTGTGTGTGTAAACACGATTGCTTAAAAAACCAAAGCAGCTAGATAGATGAAATTTGGTATATGCTCCTTACACTAAAATTGTAGATTTCTATCAACTTTTGGAGTAAATACGTCACTTGGAAGTAGTACTTTACTTAAAAGTTTTTTCAAAAAATTTTGAAATTTTCAATTTTTTTTGTTATATTATGATAAAAAATACTCTATTTTAAAAAGTTTTTATTCTTTGGCATTTTTTTCGAAAACTGAATAGTTTTTTGAAATAATCACAGAAGAAATAGAAAATATTCGTTAATTTTGATAAAAAATCAAAACAAAATCATACAGGTGTCATTAAAAAAAAGGGTAAATATAAACAAATTTGGAAGGAAAAAAGTATCATATAGGGCAAAGGAAGAGAGTTTTGAGACAAATGCGGGGAGACGCGTTTTTGGACAGGTCCATTCGTCCAGCTCTTCGTTATTTATAAATTAATAAGCACAAAGGAGGGCGTATTTGTGGCTGTATATTTTTTATAATAAACAGGCGAGGTCACGTTTCGTGAGTGTCTATAGATGATTATCTTATAGACACTCACGAAACATTGACACTCGCCTGTTTTGGCAAAAAAATATACATGCGCACAAATACGCCAAAAAACAATGACAACTTTGTGCCTAATTAATTTATAAGCCAACGAGGACTGAGATGGACGAATAAATTTTGTCCGAAACGTCTCCTTTTCGGTGCATTTGGTATCCAAAGGCTCTCTTCATTTGCTGCACCTGTACTTATTCTTTTTCCATTCCATAACATCACCAGCAACTTCTCTTCGATTTATATAAACAAATTTGTTTGTTTTACCCTTTTTTTAATGACACCTGTATGATTTTGTTTTGATTTTTTTATCAAAATTAAAGAAAATTTTCTATTTCTTCTTTGATTATTTCAAAAACTATTTAGTTTTCGAAAAAATGTCAAAGAATAAAACTTTTTAAAATAGAGTATTTTATCATAATATAACAAAAAAATTGAAAATTTCAAAATTTTTGAAAAAACTTTTAAGTAAAGTACTACTTCCAAGTGACGTATTTACTCCAAAAGTTGATAGAAATCTACAATTTTAGTGTAAGGGGCATATACCAAATTTCATCGATCTAGCTGCTTTGGTTTTTAAGCAATCGTGTTCACACACACACCCAGACGTAATTCCAAAAGAATATACGAGAAAGTCTAGGGGAAGTCAATCCCCATATTTTTTTTTTTTTTTTTTTTAAATATTTCTCATTTTGAATAAAAATACCTTTTCTTTTCTTGTTGGATCTGTCCCAAAACTAAATCGAGATATTTATGTCTGGTTCTTAAATATGGGATTTTATAAATATTTATTCAATCGAAATTGTTCGACACGTGGGAAGAAAAAAATTTTTTTTTTTTTTTTTTTTTTTGACATCTCACAATTGTCAGTATAGAAGAGTGGTTTGCAAACTTTATGTTACCACGCTTCCCTTAAAGATATTTAATTGTATAACGCCTCCCTCCCTCTTTTTTTATAAAATAATACAAAAACAAAAATCTTTTAATACAAACTATTTATTATATTTTTGATTATTTCAAGACTTTATCAATCATTTAGAAAATTGTATCAGGAATGAAAGTGTGAAGAAATCGCAGCCATAATTTTTTCTTTAAAAAAAATATATTTTTAACCGAAGATGGCTTTATCAAAAGCCAAAACGTCAGATGCTAAAAATATATTTTTTTAAAGAAAAAAATTCTGGCTGCGATTTATTCAAACTTTCATTCTTGATACAAATTCCACCAGCCATAAAATAGCATTATACTAGTTTTTGAAAATTGTTCGCTGTGGCTAATATTCGCGCCTCCCCTAGACCAGTCCGCGCCTCCCTAGGGAGGCGTGCCTCACAGTTTGGAAAACGATGGTATAGAATGTAAATTTCAAGATCTAAAACTCCCATGTATTATATCTGAAGAAGATGACAAATTGAGTGACCGAAACGTTGTGTTTATATTTAGAGTGATAAACGGGCAAATAAAGTAAGTTCCTGACTTTCTTAAAAATCAGGAATTCTAAAGAAAAAATTAATCCGTGAGATTAGAACTTAAATCGACAAATTTGTAGTCTAATTTTTTTTTTCATTTCAATTATAATAAAAAATTTTTTTGGGAAAAATAGACAGTTTTATTGCATATTATATTTTAATTAAAAAATTTGAATAAAATAACGAAGCTTAGCTTATTATAATTTTCGCCAAACGAGTTCTCATAGAGCAAAATTATTATTTTTTTAATTTTCACACTATTTAAATAGGAGAAAGTTTACATTAAAAAATTAAATATATATTTACTATGATATTAAATGTTACTAAGCAATTTTTAGAAGATTGATGATAAAATTGAGAGAAGGTAAATTTTTTTTTTTTTTTTTTTTTTTCATTAAAAAATGTCTTTTAGTTGGTTAATGGCTCCCCCACCACCAACAAAAATCTTAACTATACTCTTTACTTTCTTGATGGTTTTATTTAACATAATAAATATAATATAATATATTATAACGAGTAGTTATTGTCATATATAGAAATATGCAATTTTCCCTGTTAAAATCTTTTTTCTTGCTGATTTAAAATTTTCTTAATAACACAAAACAAACCACAAAATACATAATCAGATCTATTCTCTAAAAACAGACGTTAAAATTTAAAATAAAAAAAATGGGTGTTAAAAAGTAATGTAAAAACAATCAGCGTTAAAAAATGCTATTCTCTAAACAAAGTTTTAACAGCGACGTTAACATGTTGCTTTTATTTCAAAGCTATCAAAATCAAAACCTTACATAACGCCATTTTTATGCATTAAATATGGCGTTAAAATATTAAAGGCACCCCCTAGACATGACATTAATTTTTAACACTATTTATAAACATTAACGCTTTGGCTTTAAAGTTTTTGTTTACAGAATAGCTATTTGAGGCAAGAAAGTGATTTTGATAGCTTTGAAATAAAAGCAACGTGTTAACGTCGATGTTAAAACTTTGTTTAGAGATTTTTTTTTAACGCTGATTGTTTTTACATTACTTTTTAACACCCATTTGTTTATTTTAAATTTTAACTTCTATTTTTAGAGAATAGACCTGATTAGGTTTAAAAACTGAGGCTAAGCTGTCGTCTAAAGAAAAAATGTTCCGCAAAAAATTTCGTGTTAAAAAAATGTAGTTTCTTAAAAAAAAAATTTCCTCAGAAAAATTTTTGAGTTCAGCCGCCCCCCCCCGCCCCGAAAAATTTCTATATACGCCCCTGATTTGTATTCATTTAAAATAAATGTGCAGGGTATAAGGGCTGATGGCTTCTGGTTGTTAGCAGAAAAAAGAAAAAAAAGAAATTGTAAATAGACTCGCTTCTTCCTTTTGAAAGAAGGTTAAACTTGCACTCTGTCAGAGCCTTGGACCAGAGCCAGAGGGAATGAAGTCGAAAGAAGAAGTCCTTTTGGCAAATATCAATAGGATTTGTTCTTTTTACCAAAAAACCTACTTGAGTTGAACGACTTATCCTAGCCAAAAGAAATTGAACTTTCAATGAATCCCTTCACTTTAACATAAAAATTGGTTTTTGTATTTTTACATAAATACAAATCGTAAATCTCTTCTCTTTCAATGTGCGTGACTGGATTATAGAATTATTTTCAAGTTTATTAAGTGATTTAAAAAAAAAGAGTTGATCCTCTCTCTCTCTCTCTAATTGCAATCGCGATGCTACAGCGAAAGTGGGAGGCTGAGAAGAATCGAAAGGAGAAAGACGAGGCCTTGGGACCTAATCGAGGATGTTGACCCTTCGGACATTCAACATCTACCACAATATGGGAAACATGGAGGAAGAGATTGCCGATATTTGCATAGAATTACTTCTCATTTATTGCCTTATTTTTTATCTATTGAAAAAATTGACATGATAATAACGACCCAAGAAAAGGGGTAGTCATTATTAACCTTAGTATCGAACAAAATAAGGAAGTGAAAGATAGTGTCTTTTTTATTATATTTTCGGATATACGAATTACGATATTCTCACCGGACCAGCATCTTCTCAATACATCTCAATTATATTTTAGGCATGATGATGGTTTTTTGTAAGACCGAAACTGTTAATATTTGCAATGCAGTCGCCAGTCCTTAATAAAATTTTCCCATATTAAATAGGCTATTTGATATATTTAAAATTCTGAAGATCTACCTATATCTACTTATATATATATAACATATATAAAGTAAACTTTCCAAGCTATAGACATAATAATTTTCGCTGTCTTCACCAAAAAAGCATAATTAATTTTAAAATGATAACCGTTGGCTCTAGTTGAAACATTATGATTTAATCGGAGAATTAAATGCAAATAGGACAAGGTTTTTTTGTTTCAATAATTTATTTAACACTTGATACGTATTTCGACACAAGATGTGTCATCCTCAGAAGTGAATTACGAAGAATTTAGAAGTAATTCACTTTGAGGATGATGTTATACGTCCCAGTAAAAATGATTAAAAATGATCGAGGGATCCACACGCCCCACAATCTCCTCTAACCTTGAGAGACATAGGGTATTCCGCACCAGGGTCACACACAGTAGATCAAAAGTGACCAGAAGAAAAATGTGTGTCCCTGTGGACGTGGCCGGTGTGGATGTATCCCTGTGTGTCCCTCAAGGTTCACTATGCAGCAATGACAACTTTGTGCCTAATTATTTATAAGCCTATAAGGACTGAAGATGAACGAATATAATTTTGTTCGAAACGTGTCCTTTTCGGCATTTGGCATCCAAAGGCTCTCTTTAGGGTATTTGTTGCAGCCGTACTTGCTCTCTTGCATTCCATAACATCAACAGCAACTTCTCTTCAGCATAATAATAATTTATACAACTGAGCATAGCTGGTACAGTGCTTCTTAATGTAGTGGCCCTAGGAGGCCATGAATTACCAGCAGGAGGGCCGCTAAGAGTCGCGAATGTAACATATTATTATATTAAATAAGTTTAAATAATTGGATTTTATTTTTAATTTCAAAACTTAAGGTCTTTTTCGGCAACAGAGGCCATTTAGATCCCGTCTCTATTTATTTCAATTTATTGGTATCCAATTAAATTGGAATATAATAAATTGTGGCATGAGACGGGATGCGAACCCGCGACCCTTGGTACGCTAACCACTGCACCAAGGCTTAATAATTGCATTATAATTATAAAATTTAGAAAATAACATTGTGATAATTTAATATTTGGTTTGTATACTCTTGTCTGAATTAAAAATAAAAAATAATGGGAGCCGTGAGATAGTGACTTGGGTGCCAAGGGGGCTGGGTCTTCAAAAAGTCTAGAGAAACTATGTATCTTTTAATCAATAGTCATTTGTGTTGCCTACTCCCCAGGAATCCAAAGCTCACGCCAAGATTAATGCAATGGATTTATCCTGATGAAGCAAGTCATTTGACCAAAACATCTAATGAATAATTTGCGCCAGCCTTCCTTGCATTTTCACCTTTTTATTTATTAAATCATTTAATTGTTTATAAGAGACAAAAAACTTTCTATTTTAGTCTAATAATTTTCCCACTTGTATTTTAGATATCTATAAAATAAATAAAATAGCTAAACTTGGCGATGTTTTTTTAAACATTAGAATTAATCATAAATAGAAAGTCGAGCGCCTATTCAACTCGCAATTGCTTATCGTAGATAAAGACCTAACGGGATGCTTTAGAGTTTGTTTTTTTTTAATTCGAAGCTACAATGAACGCAACGCACCTTTTTTTGTTGTTAATTCTAACCCATCTAACGGACTCGTATAATTTAATCTTTTAAAATATAAATTCAATAATCGGCTTAAAAGATCGCTTTGTTTGTGACAAAGAGAAAAATTTTATTAGCGTTTCGGTAATTATTATAAAATTTTGATTAATTAGACAGGTTTAAAAAAAATTTATTTTAGCTTTGTTTCAATGATAATTCATGGTGTTAAAAAAAAATGTTTCGCTTCCCGAAAGACTCATTTTCAACAGATACCACATTTATTGACTGCTCATGCCCATAATTATCCATTTACATCACTCTTTGGAATAGTTAAAGCCTTATATTTAATTCCTCTTAAAATATACAACATATATTTATTTTACATCTCAGCAATCATTAAGAACTTCAATTATACTTTATCTAAGTACACATGTTAAATTTTATATTAAGATTTTTGAATTTTTACAATATATTTTTTTTGCATTAAGTAACTGCTGCACTCTGGAGGATTAGTATTAAAATTCGGACATGGCTTATTATCACACCGAATAACTACCATAATCCAAAAAGGAAAAAAATAAGGAAATTGTTTACTTTTGGACTTAGTTCACTTTTGCTTTGAACTTATTTACATCCAATATGACAGACAATAGATAAATATAGATTTTGTTCCTGTTCCAACTTGCAAACATTCTCCATTTTGAGCTACGGCTTATAATCCTGACCTAGTCATATCAAATTAATTCTCATAAAAAAAATAAAATAAAAATGATGGTATCTGATTAAGTGATGAGCGAACAAGCTTAATTAAATTATTAAGATATAATTTGTCAGAGAGAATAATAAGATCTTTCTCATGGTGATCAGCACATAATTATAATAAAAGAGGAGTTTTTCGGGTTGTTTACACTTTTATTAAAACTTGTTTTCTTTATTAACATTCTATGGAATATTTGTAAAAATTAGAACAAGTTTTTTTTTTTTATCTTCTTTTCAAATAAAGGGAAAAATTTCATGAAGAATAAATTATTTTCTATTTTAATAGAGTCATAAATAAGTTGTCTTGTTAGATTTATCGAATTTCTTTATTGGGTCAAGGTGGCTATTTATTATTAGCTGGAAAGCATCTCCTCTATGTGGCTACTATGTACATGGATTCAATTTCATTATTTGATTTTCTTGCCAATTAGGATTTCTCAAATTTTGGAGAGAAATGACAGTCGCGGTAAACCAACTAGTGATTTACTTAAAATGTCTTTATGAAAAGCCCCTAGGGGGATAAGTGCGGAAAATTTGCCCTTGGGAGATATACCTAAGTATCGTTGAAATATCTTCCAAGGGCAAATTTACCGGGCTTATATCCCTAGGGCCTTTAAAAATTAAAAACACTAGATTATAAGAGGATAGGTTTATGTTAATTTCATGGCAATGAGATTTTAGAGTGTTTCCTCCGAAGGCATTTAATCTTCATCAGCTTCAATGCCACATACAAGTTATAATTTTGGAGCGAAATATTAGCTTAGCAAGTCTATTGATACATTACAACCAGCTTTCACAAGCAATAAGGCGTCAGTAGCATACAGGGGCGCCGGAACGAATTTGAATCAGGGGGGGAGGGCAAAAAAGTTTTTTTAGAAAATTAAAATAATTTAATATGTTCAAATAGTATAATACAAAAACAAATCTACTAGAAAGCTTTAAAAATTTTAAATAAAATCACAATTTTAATAAAATTAAAATTTTAAAAAATTTGCTAGTGATTTTATCAAAAATTTTTTTTTGCTCTATTTATACTATTTGAAGGAAATAAATATTTTTAATTTTCTTCTTTTAATTCAATATAAAATGTTTTTAGAAATTAGAAATACAATAGGGTCTATATAAAACATTTCGGAAAAAAATGCATTTCTTACTCTTTTAATTTTTTTTTAATTTAAAAGATTTTATTTTTCAAAAGTAAAAATATATCATTTTTAAAAATAAATGAAATAAAAGAAGACATTTTGCCCCCTCTGCCCCCTCCTATAGGATGCCTGGGGGGGGGGCAATGTACCCTTGCCCCCCCCTCCCCCCAGTTCCGGCGCCTATGGTAGCATACACCTATCCTCATATATCTACAACTTGGCACGCCACATTCTTAAGTAAAACACTAGGTTATAATTTTATTAATTGTGGAATTTAAAGTAAAGATTCATATTTTAAAAAAAGTTATCCAGTGGTCAACTCCAAATGTGGGTCATAAATTTTGAATGTCTGGGAGCTAATAATATTAATAAATTTTATCAAGTCCCATTTATCGATTAAAAATTATCTTATTATTCCTTTTATCGAAAATTGATTGACTACCTTTTAGAAAGTGAACTTTATAGAGGAAGATAAAATAGGAAGTCTTGGAAGAGATATTTTAATTGTATTATTTGCTAAGTCCCCTTATTTGGGAAGATGGCAAATTACAGATTTTTTAGAAAGAGGATTTAAAAATCATCGAGGTTTTTTTTTTTCATTATTTCAACATTTATACCAAAAAAACTTTTATTAGTTAAAAATTTCCTTCATTATCAGATACTTTTTTTTACTTTAAATTTTGAGTTGCCTATTCTCCAACTTAGAGCTATATTTTTTGGAAAACATGCACTATTTTTTTTTTTTTAAGTTTTTTGTCCGATTAAAAAAAAAAAAAAAAAAAAAAAAACTTAAATTCTCTAATGACAATTTTTTCAAGCGCTGTGAAATTATCTTCCCAGGGTCATCATCTGTTTGAGGCGTTTCTAAAAATTTGAGGACATAGAAAACGAAATGAATTTAAATAATTAAAAGAAAAGGACTCAATTAACATTAGGAAAAATTAAATTTGACCTCGGCGATACGATATTTCCTTAATTAGCTTTTTGTGATAAAGTTCAGAAAAGTGATCGAAGAAGAAAATAAAATGAAATGAAAATGACGACAAATCAACTAATCAACTCAATCTCTGTAATAGTCTGTAATAAATTTTTTAAATTTTCATCTAGAAATACCAAATTGTATATATGACAACGAAATATTTCTATGAAATACAGTGGCGTCATTTCGACTTTTTCTTGGGGAGGAGGGGCAAACATTTTTTTTTCTTACAATTTACAAATTGGTACCTTAAACTTGGTCAAAAGCTTTTTAATTAAATTAATTTTTTACAGTTTATATACTCGTACCCGAGTAAAAATGATAAAATTGATCGAGGAATCCACACGCCCGCAGCAGGTCTACATAGTGAACCTTGAGGAACACACAGGGATATACACGCCCGCACCAGGGACACAGAGTAGTCCAAAGTGACCAGAAGAAAAATGTGTGTCCCTGGTGCGGGCGTGTGTATGTCTGTGTGTCCCTCAGGATTCACTATGCAGACCTGCTGCGGGCGTGTGGATCCCTCGATCATTTTTAATCATTTTTACTCGGGTAGTTATCGCCTGCTGAGAATGCTGAGTGGTGGAAGTCCCAAATTCAACAATTCGAGAAAAGGCGTTTGAAAGTTTTATAAAGATATACATTTAAATACCCGGGCAACAAATCAAATGGCCAGAATCATTAGCAAAGAATGGAAATATATTTTCGCTACTTTGCCACTCAAAAGAGAAGACGTTTTAACAACGTTTCGTAGGCTTAACTCAAAAATTGAATTTCGAACTTGCGCCACTATGATTCTCAGCAGGCGATATATTTTTAAATACTTTATTTAGAATAATAATTTTATTTAGAATAATATATAATTGGCAAATGCCCTCTCATGCCCCCCCCCCCCTCCCTCCAAATGACACGTCTGATGAAATAATAGAACTCCTGTAAATTTGTGACAGGAAAGTCAAGTTAACATTTATTATTCAATTATATATTCTAAAACTCAAGATGATTAAATTATGTTATTAGTAAATGCAACCTTTTAGTACATAATAGAAACCATTTTTTGTTTGAAATTATTAATTTCGTAGTATATTAAAGATAGATAAAGTATTAATGAATATAAACGCAGAATTAACTAATATCTAATTCAAAATCATTTAAGTAACCGCGTCCGAGCTTGAGCCGTGCTTGTCTCTGTTGCCAGACCACCTGATTCAGCCAGCTAGTGGGGGAGAGTTCGTCCTTATTTAAATTGTATATTAAAACTAGGCCCAAGGCCCCCCCTGGGGCGGGGTTTTCGGGGGGGGGGCCCCGCGCCCCCCCCCTCCCTCCCCCCCTCTTTTTTTTTTTATATTGAGATTATTTTTACTGTTTTATTCTAAACTTAATTTTTTGTATCTCCTTTCCGGCTCTCCACACAAAAAAAAAATATACTTAATTTTAAATTTAAAAATAAAAAAAAAAAAAAAAAAAAAAGAAAAAATATTTTTTTTTTAAAAATTTTTTTTTTTTTTTTTAAATTTTTTTAAAAAAAAAAGGGGGAAAAGAAAAAGAATTATTTTTCATTTGACTGCATCCATGAACCCCATAACTTTTCAGATTGAATTTCATATTTTGATTGAAAATTTTATTTATTTTAAATTTTATTGAAGAGAGAGAGAGAACACTAATTCAAATTCCCTTTTATTCAGAATCATAATGAACTAGTAATCTATAGCAAAAATTTAAATATTACTATAACCATCATGTAAATTTATTAAGGCCAGAGGTGGTCCCTTTTTTCCAGGTCATTCAGATATAAAGACATCAAGAGAGAGACATGTCATTGAAGAGGAAAGTCATTTCATTCTGTTTAGACGTTAGAAATTAACCTAGTAGCCTGCAGAGATTCTCCTCCACAAAAGGATTTGGCGCCAAGAGAAATTTATTGATTCGAAATAGGTTTGTTTGTGTTTGTGAATTTACACGCTAAAAGGAATTTCAATTTTTTTTTCATAAAATTTATAAAGTAAATAAATTTTATACTTCAAAATTGGTCCATTAGGAAGTGACATAATTTTCGGTAACATTACATATTACTGTTTTTCATACAATAAAAACCTTTTGAATTATATTTCGAAAATAAAAGAGCGAAAAGATCAAAAAATCATCCAGAATGAATTGTTCAATGACAGAAAATGAAGCATTTCACGCCTTTATAAAAAAAAAAAAAATTAGAGAAATAAAAAAAGAGTAGAAAAAAAAAACTTCCTGGTCATCTGATGGTCATTATTTGATTATGGATGGAACTTTCACTAAAGCTCCTGTATGTATATTGATATCGCACATATGAGAAAAATTTCCTACGCAATCATGACAAGATAAATTTGATGGGACATCGAATAAGTTACGCAAAAAAAAAAAATGATTATTTTTTCACAATGCTCACATGGAATTTTATTTACTTTTTTAGATCTTTTTCGGTATCTGAGATCAGTCAAAATAGACAAACTTCTGTCGGGGGATCTGGCAACGGAGAAGAATGGGTGACCTAGAGGAATCAGCGCGTTGAACGTCTACCACCGGTAGCCATCGACACTTGTCACAATAAAATATAATTCAATCAAAACTTCAGGCCACAGGAGCCGAAAGGGCAAAATAAAAAAGACAAACTTCCCCTCTCGTTACATCAACATAGTGATGGGGTCTAAATGGCCTAAAAAGACCTTAAAAAAGGCACCCTGCGTAACCAGCTCGAAGGTGAATGGTCCTGGGTTCGATTCTGGATGCCCAGAAAAAGCAATCTTTTATTTTCTATCATTTAGATTAAAAAAAAGATACCGTAATATAGAAATTCTTTTTCCAGATTTTTTTTTTAAAAGAGTAATTTAAAAATATCATAAACGAGTTCTCATGAAAACAACTAAAAATTTCTTCTGATGTGTACATATTTTTTTTTCTTTTAGTAATTAATAAATAATTTAGCTGAGAACTTTGAATGTTTTTTTTGGCTTTAAAATACTTCCCAAACAATAACTGAATTTGTTATTTTTTTCAAACTTTTTATATGAATTCTTTTATTATGAATTATTTTCTTTCTTTAGAAATTTTCTCTGCAGATTTTTTTTTTTTTATGTTAAAAACTATTAATCACTTTCATTCTAAAAATTATAAGATTTCTGGTTTTGAGGTAAACTATTCGAAGAACAAAATTTTTTGACTCATCATTTACTATTTCCCTAGGGGGGGGGGAAAGGGTGTTAATAAAATTTACTTAAAACAATACTCCGTTTTGATTCATTCTTTTATAATCGAAATGGCCTTGTAATCAATGATTAAATGAGTATTTCATTTCCCCCAATATCAATCCAGCCCTCGGGCTTGGCGTAGTTGGTAGCGCGCCTGCCTTGTATACCAAGGGTCGAGGGTTCGGTTCCCAGGCAGTCCGATGATTTTATTTAAGCCATTTGGATACCAAATCCAAAAATTTGGATACAAATCAAATAAATAAGAATGCCTGGACCCCCAATTTATATATTTACAAATAACGGGTATAGTTTAAAATTTTTAGCTATGATATATAGCAAATAAAAAAAAGTGAATTTTTACATGAATTAATTTATAACTAATAATAATATGAAATTGTTCAGATGAAAGGACAGGATGTGGTGTCCTCTAAACGGATAAATAAATAAACATCTTCCTCCTCCGCCAGGATTGAAACAGGATATTGTTTATAATAATTATTCAAAGTAAAATTAAAATAATAACTAAAGAGGAATTTTATTAAGCTCAAAAAAAAAAAACCTTTTAAATAAATTATTTATGCTAAATCAAAAAAAAAAAAAAAAAAAAAAATTCCTTTGATTATAAAAAATAAATAACTAGATGCTTTTATAATAATTATTTATTATTTCCTTCAGAAAAGTAAAGAAAATTTGTTCGAAATGTCTGAAGCTTAATGTACATTGAAAATATATCAAAGGAGCAAAAATCTTCTTTTATACTTTTATTTATAAACAAAGGGAAATATTTATTTTTTGTTACCATGGCAACCATTTCTCCCATCTTTCCTATGAAGAACAAAAGTAAAGTGGCCTCCGGGCTTGGCGTAGTTGATAGCGCGCCTGCCTTGTATACCAAAGGTCGGGGGTTCGGATCCCAGGCAATCCGATGATTTTATTTAAGACGTTTGGATACCAAATAGTAAAGTGTGTGTTTCAAAAAATTTTGAGAGAGTATTGGAGAGAACGAGTGAGACCCGCCGACCCCGCATCGCGGGAATTAGGCGAGGATGGAAGAAGACACAATATATATGCTAACTAGCGGCAAGGTTCGCCTTCGGCGAACCTTGCGCTAGCCAGGGGGCTTCGCCCCGCTGGACCCCGAGCTCGCCTTCGGCGAGCTCTTTTGCTTCGCCTTCGGCGAGCAAGGTTAGGATTTGCGGGCATGTCGCTTGTTCGCCCATCGTTGAAACCCTGAAATTCCCGGAGCATAAACCTTCTTAATTCGTTGCCAACCCTCAACATCGATGCATCGTTTCTTCTTTAGAGCAAAAAGCAAATTGATATCTCAACCCCTTTAAAGGTCATTATAAAATTTAAAAAAAAAAAAACTCCAAAATGAGGTTTCACTACTCTTAAAATTAAAATTTCGAAAAAGATTTCGTGAATATCTTGCAAGGCAATAAACGTAATGTACCTGCCAAATTACAACTTTTTTTGAATAAATAAAAAAAGAGGTTGATATTTAGATAAATTGAAGAATACAAAATTTCGTAAAAATGGAGGAGGGGCAGAGTGGTTCTGCTAAAACCAGGGTGGTTAAAACAGGTTACACCAGATTTTTTGTTTAGGATATATATATAGGCCTATTTTTTTTATTTAATTTACCCCGTCCATATTTATTCAAATTGATTGGTAGTCAATTTAAATGAATTTTATGGTTAAAACCATTTTTGAACGATTTTAACTACATTTGACCAGTACCCTGGTCAAAATATAAAAAAGTCTTTTTTGTTAAAACCCTGCTCAGGGGCGGGAGGATTTAGAATCAAAAAGAGTAAATAGTTTTTTTTTTTTTTAAATTTCATTAAGTTTTTTTTAGGCATCGAAGGCATTAAGACCCCGTTTATATTTATTTCAATTGAATGGGTAGCGAATTCAATTGACTGGATACGAACATGCGACCTTTGGTACAAATGACTAACCACTACACAAAGGCCCGAGAACACTAAATAACTTTGATTCCCTTGAAAGATATTTATTTAAGAAATTTAAATACAAAAAATCTTGTGGATGTATTATTTAAATTGCTATCTATTATCGTTTAAAACAGTTTCTCAACCTTATTTTGCTCACCTCTCCCCTTAAGGATATGTTCTTTTCTGGAGCCCCCCTCCACCCACCCCCTTATCTTAATTGACCTCTCACGAATTAAAAACAGCTATTGCCACTGTAATATTATATTATAGTAGAGTCGTAAGATAGGATATGAAACCTATCCTATTTCTGAGTATAAAATAAAGAATGAAAGAATGATTCAATGGGGGCAATTAAATTAAAACGCATACTTTGTTAAATCGAGGAATATTAATATTAAAATTCAAAAGACATAAATTTAAGACATAACTAATTAGAAGGTTGAACGAATATTATGCATTTTAAGGAGTTTGTTAATAACAGGCTAGATTTTACTAAAAAACAACGGAAGGTCGCCGCGTTCAGTAACTTGAAATAACCTCTAATAACAAAAATTAAACGATATTAATTTTTTCTTTTACTTTATTTTCTTTTAGTTTAGTACGTGATTAGCTTTGTTTTTGCCTCTTTTAGACTATATTTTTTAATCTGCCCACGCCCCTTCTAAGGAACCTCAATGCCCCTAAATATATCTAGGTCTTCTACCGCCCCCTGAAAGTCTGAAACGCCTACAGGGTGACCTTATCGGGTACGTTGAGAAGAAATGGTTTAAAAGATATTAAAGATATTATAATAGTAATATCCTATGGAAAATTTTAATTTCTCCAAAAAATTTATTAAATGTCACAAATAGATTATGTGTATAAAAATTATATAAATTCTAATAATATTTAAAAAATTGGGCAACTGTAAATGTGGAAGGGAAAAATCTAAAATGGCTCCCCAAGGCGAGATACCTGGGAGTCATCCTAGACAGACGAATGAATTGGTCGGCCCATGTAAAATGGGTCGTCCAAAAAGGTAAAATCGCCAGCAAGCTGATGTGGCCACTCATTCGGCCAAGCAGCAAGCTCGACGTCGGCAACAAACTAACTCTCTATAAGGCCATAGTCAGACCGTCCGTGGCATATGCCGCGCCGGTCTGGCTGCCAGATCTACCGAAAACGCCAATTTTAAAGATGGAGCGAGCACAAAACAAGATCTTAAGGACCATTGCCGATCCTCCTCCGGGGGTGAACAATGAAATTATAAAAGTTGGCCTGGAAATGACTTCACTCAAAGAGCATTTACAAAAACTACATGACTCCTTCAAACGTCGAGCTAACCTAAACGAGAATCCCCTTATTTCGGGATTATTCTCGTAATTAAATTCAACTATTTTATATTTTAAGTTTCCTCTATTTTTATAAAAAAAAAAAACTTTAAAGGAGTAAAGGATTTTTTTAAATTTTACCTTTTACTATGAAATATAACTTATATAATATTAAAAATAAATTAATCAAAATATAAAAAGGACAGTCGAAAAAATGACATTCATGAAGTCGAAGCAAAAATATATCAGCATTACTTAATATACACTTGTATAACATATGTAATACTTTAATCCTGAAATAAAATTTTATTCAATTCAAAAAAAATTGGGGGTTTTTACTTTGTCTTTTGGCGGGTGGGAGGATAGGGGTGGGGCCTGAAAAAAAAATGCATTTTTCACAAAAATGATCAATTAGGGTACCTAGCGGCCGGATTTCAAAACACAACACCGAAATTGCTTTTAAGGGGGGGGTGATTTAAGGGGGCTTTTAGCGAAGTAAGCATATTGATATCTCATTTGAGTTAAAAGTTGGAAAAACCGAATTTTTTAAGAAAATGACGATTTGGGGTACTTAGAGGCGGAATTTCAAAAAAACCCGAAATTACTTTTTTAGAGGTTCATTTAACCCATATAAGCCCAAAACTTTTTTGGTCACGGATTTTTTTTATTTTTTGATATGTGGTCACAATTGGGTCCTAGAACATGAAAATAATTTTTTTTTTCTCAATTCCTTTTTTAGGATGAATTAGGGCATGGTGCGAAAACGCACCACCGGGCACATGGGATGTCAAAAGTTCCCCGCCTATTAACTACATAAGAGTGTATAGCGAAGAGGAAGGAAATGGAATTGGTCCAAATTTTTGGCTTCCGGGTTACCAAGAAAATACAAAAGAATAATAGGCATTATTATTATTAGGCCTATTATTATTATTATTATTATTTATTTAGAGGATAAAGGTATTTTGTTTTTGATTTAGGATTGGAACAACCGATCAAACCATTGACACTAAACACTCCTAACAATTGAATCCCTCTTGCTTTAGGTTTCTTACTGCTTCAAATTGCAAGATCTCTACAGATGCCAGGCATTTTGGGTACAAAAATCTATTCTCTAATGAAAGAAAGAATTGCCCACCACCATTTCTTCGAACGAATATCTATGTTGCCGATAAACGGCGTTGTTTTTAATCGAAACGATCAATGCCGTCCATATTTTTATTATACATATCAACCAGTAGTGGGTGCTCCATTTATTTTTTGCAATTTGAATCAGTAAGAAACCCAAAACAAGACGGATTCAATCCTTAGGAGTGTATAGCGTCAATGGTTTGATAGGTTGTTCCAATCCTAAATCAAAAACAAAATACCTTTACCCTCTAAATAAATAAAAATAATAATATAGGCCTAATAATAATAATGTTTTTTATCCATGTGTATTTTCTTTGTAATCCGCAAGTCGAAAGTTTGGACCAATTCCACTTTTTTCCTCTTCGCTACGTAGTGTTTAGGCGTGGAAAGTAATAATAATTTTGACATCCCATGTGCCCGGTGGTGCGTTTTCGCACCATTTAAAAAGATGGACCTATATCTCTAAAACTTAGAAATTGACATAATAGCTAACTATTGGATATCATTTAGTAACTCTCTAAAAAACATAAAAAACACCTTTTATTTGAATATGAGCGAATTATAAAGTAGAAATTTAATCTTTTCTTCGAGAAGTCGATGAAATTTCAGAAGTGAAAATTAGTGACAACTTTAGACAAACCCTGTGACCTTCTATTAAACTTTGACAAGTGAATGAGTGAATTTCCTTGGAGAATAGAGTCTTGGCTTTAATATAAAAAAAACACCAATAATTTATTTCAACTACTTTTTTAGAAAAATAAGATTTTATAATAATATACGAAATGGTGCGTTTTCGCACCACCGGGATTATATGGGTTAAGGAAACTTTGAGCGTAGAAATCATATTAAAATCTCATTTCAGTTAAAAGTTGGAAAATCCCAATTTTTTTACAAAAATGACAATTTGGGGTAGCTTAAAGGCCGAATTTCAAAAAACCCTGAAACAACGGAATTTAGATATTCATCTAAGAAAAATTTTAGCGAAAACGCACCATTTCGTATATTATTATAAAATCTTATTTTTCTAAAAAAGTACTTGAAATAAATTATTGGTGTTTTTTTTATATTAAAGCCAAGACTCTATTCTCCAAGGAAATTCACTCATTCACTTGCCAAAGTTTAATAGAAGGTCACAGGGTTTGTCTAAAGTTGTCACTAATTTTCACTTCTGAAATTTCATCGACTTCTCGAAGAAAAGATTAAATTTCTACTTTATAATTCGCTCATATTCAAATAAAAGGTGTTTTTTATGTTTTTTAGAGAGTTACTAAATGATATCCAATAGTTAGCTATTATGTCAATTTCCAAGTTTTAGAGATATAGGTCCATCTTTTTAAATGGTGCGAAAACGCACCACCGGGCACATGGGATATCAAAATTATTATTACTTTCCACGCCTAAACACTACGTAGCGAAGAGGAAAAAAGTGGAATTGGTCCAAACTTTCGACCTGCGGATTACAAAGAAAATACACATGGATAAAAAACATTATTATTATTAGGCCTATATTATTATTTTTATTTATTTAGAGGGTAAAGTTGTTTTTGATTTAGGATTGGAACAACCTATCAAACCATTGACGCTATACACTCCTAAGGATTGAATCCGTCTTGTTTTGGGTTTCTTACTGATTCAAATTGCAAAAAATAAATGGAGCACCCACTACTGGTTGATATGTATAATAAAAATATGGACGGCATTGATCGTTTCGATGAAAACAACACCGTTTATCGGCAACATAGGTATTCGTTCGAAGAAATGGTGGTGGGCAATTCTTTCTTTCTTTAGAGAATAGATTGTTGTACCCAAAATGCCTGGCATCTGTAGAGATCTTGCAATTTGAAGCAGTAAGAAACCTAAAGCAAGAGGGATTCAATTGTTAGGAGTGTTTAGTGTCAATGGTTTGATCGGTTGTTCCAATCCTAAATCAAAAACAAAATACCTTTATCCTCTAAATAATAATAATAATAATAATAGGCCTAATAATAATAATGCCTATTATTCTTTTGTATTTTCTTGGTAACCCGGAAGCCAAAAATTTGGACCAATTCCATTTCCTTCCTCTTCTCTATACACTCTTATGTAGTTAATAGGCGGGGAACTTTTGACATCACATGTGCCCGGTGGTGCGTTTTCGCACCATGCCCTAATTCATCCTAAAAAAGGAATTGAGAAAAAAAAAAATTATTTTCATGTTCTAGGACCCAATCGTGACCACATATCAAAAAATAAAAAAAATCCGTGACCAAAAAAGTTTTGGGCTTATATGGGTTAAGATGGGCCAATAAAATTAACCCAAAACGTTTCGCAGGACTATGGAAAATCGGAGGCTTTTTATTTTTGGGTTCACCTGCTCCTTCTGATTTTTATAGAAAAACAGCCACTAACTTCATTGATTATATAAGTTATTTTAAAAATGATTTTCCATTTCCCACATATGATCAGTTTAAAGAATACACACAGATACAGGGATAAACTGTACAATTTGCTTTATTTTAATAGAAATGAAAAATATTTTAATTATTCTAAATCTTTGTTCTAGGTTCTCTCATAAGGAATTCAGAATGGACTAATCGTAAAGAAATGAAGCTGCATATGAAATAGGTAAAATCAGCGTTTTTAATTTTTCTTTTACTCCAAAAAAATGTCTCACGCCTTATTAAGAATCTTTTTTTTTTATTCGTCTATCGTTTTCTACCCCATTCCTATTTATTTCAATTATTGGTAGCCAATTCAAATAAATTTTTCTTCCTTGGGACTGGAAAGGGCTCCGTTTTCTTATATTAAAAGATGTTTTGAACTCCAATGTCTTGAATGCAATTTTTTTTTTTTTTTTTTTTTTTTCTTTAAAAAAACATTCACACTTTTTTCTCATTCACACTCACACTTACACACACATTCACACTGTCTTTTCGGCAGCTCAGGCCATATAAGACATTTACGATAACCGTTATTTATGAATTTATATATATTAGGGTCCAGGCATTTTTATTTAAGCCATTAAAGGGATAATATTTTATATTTATATTTAATTAATTAAATTATTATATAAAAAATTATATAAAAAAATTTGAATAATTATTAGACAGAATGCAATTTATATCACATAGAAGACCTTGGTGAGCCTATTTGTTATTGGGTGGAGGGGGGGGGGGGAGTTTCCCATTTGCAAATTTAACAAAATTCATTTTATATATATTAAATATATCTAATTGAAAAACTAATTATAAAAGGCTTAATGAAAAAATTATTCAAATAACACAATAAAATTCAATTTTATTTTTAAACGTGTTTTTTGATTGTGTCAAAAATATGAGACCACCTTATTCTAAATCTATTTAAACTAATCCAAAGTGAAATTTAGATATCTGTACCATTTCAAAACATAATATAGAATTAATATAGCCCTTAAATTAACAAAAGTTCTTAATAATTTAAATGTAAATTTGAAAACTTCAAAATGCAAATGGTCTTAACTTAACTGAATGTGAAAAAGGCATCATCGATGGTTTAAGGCTTGTGTAAATAAAATTGAACGACAAAAGCCGTTTGTTTGTCAGGAACTTTGAAGCTTTTGGCCGCCCTGGGCCCGATTTTATGCCAAAATTTTCTCTCAAACTAATTTAATTGTGCACTCCGGTGCACTACGGTTTTTGGTCTTCCAATCTGTAATGCCTTTTGTCGTTCAATTTTATTTGCACAAGTCTTAAACCATCGATGATGCCTTTTTCGCATTCAGTTAAGAAGTTAAGACCCTTTGCATTTTGAAGTTTTCAAAAAATTATTAAGAACTTTTTATTTTAAGGGCTATATTAATTCTATATTATGTTTTGAAATGGTACAGGTATCCAAATTTCACTTTTGATTAGTTTAAATAGATTTAGAATAAGGTGGTCTTATATTTTTGACTCAATCAAAAAAAACTAAAAATAAAATTAAATATTATTGTGTTATTTGAATAATTTTTTCATTAAGCTTTTTGTAATAAGTTTTTCAATTAGATATATTTAACTAGGTAGAGCCTTGTTTGAAAAGGATGGAATTTTTTCAATCAATGCTCAAATAGACTGTTCATTACGCAGTCAATATAGCAAGTAGATATATTTAATATATATATAATGAATTTTGTTAAATTTGCAATCTACCATTATTTATTTCAATATTTTAAGGTGTTTCTTAGCAAGCGATATATATATATATATATATATATATATATATATATATATATATATACGTATATATATGGGGCATTCCACGCCAACTCGACCACTTTTGAACCAGAACATTTTTGATTTGGCTGAAACTTTGTCATCTTTTGTCTTTAAATGTACTTTTCAGAAAAAAATATGACAAAATTTTACAGATTCATCTTGAACGTTTTTTTTGACATTTTCGGAAAAAAACAAAGATTTCAGGATGAATGACACTTTTTTTTAATTGTGGGATTATTTCGCGTTCTATTTTTTTTTTATTTTTGAAAAAATATTTTTTTTTTTTTTTCTCCGCTTATTTATCATGATGGTGCTCTTAAATTCTTCCAGGATTGACTGAGATTCTAGAAAATTGAAGAAAAATAATAATAATAATAGTTAGGGGTGATGAAAATCGACAAAATTCCATTTATCCTGAAAAAATTAGAAATTAGTTGTGTATTCAACTACTGAATTATTTGAAGCGTCAAGTAAAAGCTTAGAAACATGGGCGTAACTAGGGGAGTGGCAGGGGGCCTGGCCCTCCCCATAAAGCTCCTTGCCCCAAGAAAAATTGAAAAAATTATGGGGCTTTCCAGGCCCACCGGAAGATAGCTGGTCCCATGGCCCCCCTTTTAATTTTTCTTGGCGCAAGGAGCTTTATGGGAGGGGGCCAGGCCCCCCCCCTGCCCCCCCTAGTTACGCCCATGTTTCTAAGCTTTTACTTGAGCTTAAATACGCTTCAGTAGTTGAATACACAACTAATTTCTAATTTTTTCAGGATAAATGGAATTTTCTCGATTTTCATCACCCCTAACTATTATTATCATTATTTTTCTTCAATTTTCTAGAATCTCAGTCAATCCTGGAAGAATTTAAGAGCACCATCATGATAAATAAGCGGAGAAAAAATTTTTTTTTTTTCAAAAATAAAAAAAAAATAGAACGCGAAATAATCCCACTCTGAAATTTTCTGAGCATTTGTAGAAAAAATCACAGTTTTTTATAAAAAAAAAAAATTAAAAAAAAGTGTCATTCATCCTGAAATTTTTGTTTTTTTTTCCGAAAATGTCAAAAAAAACGTTCAAGATGAATCTGTAAAATTTTGTCATATTTTTTTCTGAAAAGTACATTTAAAGACAAAAATTTCAAAAAAAAAAACGTCCAGATAAGTTAATTTTTGACAGTTTTACGGTTATTTAAAAAAAAAAAATCGATGTTTTTTGAAAATGCTATAACTTTTTTTTGGCTGGGTCGTAAAATCTGAAAAAATTCTCAGACACGTTTTCAATAGGGTACAAAAAGATGACAAAGTTTCAGCCAAATCAAAAATGGTCGGGTTCAAAAGTGGTCGAGTTGGCGTGGAATGCCCCATATATATATATCGCTTGCTAGGAAACATATTGGTGAAAGTCGGAAAATTCAATTTTTGAGTTAAATTTACCAAACGTTAAAACGTCTACTCTTTTGAGTGGCAAAGTGGCGAAAATATATTACCTCTCTTTGCTATTGATTCTGCCCTATTCATTTGTTTCCCGGCTTTTTAAATGTATATGTTTACAAAACATTCAAACGCCTTCTCAAATTGTTGAATTTCGGACTTTGGCCACTATGATTCTCAACAGGCGATATACAGTATATATTAGGGGTATGGCTTCTTTACAACCTCGTATCCCTGTATCATAATTTGATGAACTTTTACTAAAGATTAAATAAAATTATACTTTCAAGGCACCAAGCACAAAATGATTTGAAAATTTTATTTATCAGATTTTTCGCCAATTTTTTGAAGTCACTGTAAATAGATAAAAAATTGTACACAGGCTTTAGACTCCCATACTTATAGGGTCATTAAAGACACAAGGAAGTCAAATAATATTTGCATTATCTAGAATATTATTAATCAGCCCATTAGTAAGAAATGAATGAACAAATTTTACGCATACTCAACCTGTTTTCAGGCATCAGAATAAACTCAAAAAGATGTTGATAAGAGAAGTGGCTTTTCAACGATTAATTGATTCACAAGAAGAGAGGATATCAGCCAAAAGGGAGCCTCTATAGAATAAAAATCTCCATTCAGAAGACGTTTCGGTTTTAATTAAATAAATCCATCATCAGTTCTTAAGAGCTGAAACGAGCATAAATAATAATTGTATTACAACAACATAAAATATTTTTTAAATTATAAAAAACATCAGATTATTGGCAATCTCAATTGAGATGCAGATAGAGTTGTTATATATAAGCATATACAAAATTATATAAAAATACAATATTTGCATATCGGATGTCATATGCTCATCAGTCAACACGGCCAAGTTCAAATATACAGGGATGGGCAAGTTACTCGATTTTGAGTAACGAGATACAAAATACCAATTACTTCAGATTTTTGTAACGAAATACAAGATACCAATTATTCACGGGTTTGTGTAACGAGATACAAAATACCAATTACGTATTTCAAATACATTGAAAATACCAATTACAAACAAATTTTTCCTTGATTTTAAAATTCTTTTTGGTGGGGTAATTCTGGAACCCTAAATAAATTTAGTTTAGGAAAGTGGCAGCTAAACTTATATTGGAAACAGTGTTGGGCAAATTAAGCATATTTTGATTTGTCTACTTCATGACGTAGATAAATGCGTAGACAAAGTAGACAATGTAGACAAAGACGTAGACAATGTAGACAAATGGCTCAACGCTTGTTTTCATTGGTTCTCATCTCAGATCAGTTATCTGTCATTTCTAGAAACAGCCTAGAAATTCATATACATAAAAATGTCTAAACGCGGGAGACCAATAAACAGACATTTTAATTGATTAAAATTTGAATTAGGGAAACAAAATGAATAATATGTTGCAGTGTGTCTTTTTTGCAAAAAAAAAAACTCTGCATAATACAGCTTCTAATATCTAATTCAAATAAAAGTCACTTAAAATTAAGAATACCGCCATTATCAACGCTGGCAGATGTTTCTTTTTCACTCAATATCTCGCTATATATGATATTCAACTTTAAGCGAGAATAGAAAAATTGTAAAATCACTCTTTACCTATTGATTTCGTGTATATTAGTATCAAAAAATTATATTTATGACGATACATAAAAAATTATGGTGTTGTTAGTCCCGCCAAATTTTTAAATTTTATTTGTCTACATTGTCTACTTTGTCTACATGGATATTGTTCATTTGTCTACATACATTGTCTACGCGTAGACAAAGTAAAGTAGACAATTCGCCCAACGCTGATTGGAAAATACCTTTGGAAAATCGAAAACAATAAAATTAATCATGATATTAAAAAAATTTATTTATAAAAATATGAAAAGGCTTCAAAAAAACCAAGTTTTCAAAAGTTTTGTCGGATAATCTGGACCTTGATGGAGAATGAATAAACCCGCAAATGAAAACAATCTTTAAACTGGGACAGAAGAACAAAGATTTAGTCGTTGAGAGCTGGTTGAAAGAAGAAAGCAAAAAAGTTTTTTAACGAAGAGTGAAAATTTGGCGGTTTGATTGACTTCTCTTTACTGGTTTTTACTAACAATTGTAAGATTCGGAGCAGAGAACCCACACGACGATTACATACAGTAATATTAAATAAATTAGAAAAATTTCAGCTCCCTCTGCAAGACTTTTTATACGGCGGCAAATAAAAAAAAAAAAGTATTTGGTATCTCGAATTTCAGATACCAATTACTAAAAAATGTAACGAAATACAAGATACCAATTATTTTGCCTATGCTGTAACGAGATACAAAATACCAATTAATATTGTATTTGGTATCTTGTATTTCAAATACATGTAACTGATTAACGCCCATCCCTGCAAATATATATAAAATTTTATTATCAAATTATAAGATAAATCCTGGGGAAGCAACGAACTCTGAGTACATTGATACAATACATCTTAATAAAAACCGAAATTTCACAAAAGCGTGCAATTGACCTCTTTGAAAATATATTATTTATTTGCAAATGATACTTTTCTAACTTATTTAATTTATAATATATTTTCAAATTACAAATAATGTTATAAACAATTTTTTATTATAATATTTAAATCTGGGCGTCTACATTATTTAAGATGGACAAACATGCATTGCTAAGGCCAATACAATCTGTCTGATAGTTTAATGCCCTATTTCCATATGTTTTTATAAAACATTTTTCTGCTACCAGTCGTTTATACGTGTTGCCCACCTTCTTCAGAATGACGGCGTTGTCAAAGTCAAATCCATGCAAAAATTCGATCGCATGAGAACTGAGAGCAGTCGATGACTGTTTTTAGAAGGGCGATTTATGCTCGTTTCAACTCTTAAGAACTGATGATGGATTTATTTAATTAAAACTGAAACGTCTTCTGAATGGAGGTTTTTATTCGATAGAGGCTCTCTTTTTGGCTGACATCCTCTCTTCCTGTGAATCATTCTAAACTCAAGAAGATCTAGAATGGCATAGATATAAAAATGATTGTTAGTTTGTCCTTAATGCGTTCCTAAACTAAGCTTGTTGGATGGTTTTCATAGTTTTTTTTTTTTTTTTTTTTAATTGGTAGAAAATTTTCCGGTAGAGGAGATGGCTACAGACTATCATTAATTCAAATTAGGGATAGAGTACCTCACTAGTAATAATATAAAAATTACAAAAAAATGGGACTTCATTGAATATAATTTAAAATTAAAACTATAAAAAAAAACCATGTAGGCCTATATTCAATTCAAGTGTTAATAATATTAAAGCAGATTTTTTAAATATATTTTTTTTTCTACTTTTTCAGGCACAAAGGACAAGAGTGAAAACTTGCCGAAGATTAGAGGATCATTTGCTGGAGCCATCATATAGTCAACATAGTATGTTAATAAAAACTGGCCGATAAATCAAGAATATCTCATGAAAAGAGCTTTACTTGGACACCTCTTTTTCTGAAAATGGATGACTTTGTAAGTGTTTAATTTTTAATCTAAAACCTCTCTACTGCCTCGATATAAAAATTAGTACAGACTCATTTTTGAATAATAGTATGCCTTTGGATTATTTCGTTCATTATCAGAAAAATATAAATATCACATACAGTTGAAAACATTCTATATACGGTGTATATATATATATATATATATATATATATATATATATATGCGAAGATAAGTTTTCTCGGGTTGTGTCGCGTGTGATGTTGAGATTTACTCGACGTTTCGGCTCTCCTTTTGGAGCCATTTTCAAGAGTATGGAATTAGGGGGAATTGTTGGGGTGGTTTGTTTACGGGGTCGCAGTCTTGCTGGTCCCCAGGTCAATTTGGATGCCTCAGAGGCTTCGTTTGGTCTCTGAGAGCAGGAGGAAGGTTGAGTGAGTGTAATTGCGTTTGTGTTCGGTTTGGGTTGACTACGGGGCCTCAGTCTGCCTCCCCAAGTCGATGTGTTATTGGTTTGGTTAGTGGATGTGTTAGGAGATTGGGTTTGTTTCTGAGATTTGGATTGGGTGTGTGTATGTGTGATCGTGTCTGTGTTTGATTTAGGTTGACTTTGGGGCCTCAATCTGCCTACTCCCCCAGTCGATGTATTGCCGGATGTTTCCGAGGCTTGTGTTTGTCTTTGAGATGTGTTGGGTTGTGTGGTGGCGGTATATATATATATTAGGGTGTCCCTTATTTTTCGATTTTTATTTTTTTTTTTGGTTATACCCTCTAATTTTTTTACTTATATTATAAAACACTCGTAAATAAAATTTGACCCCATTTGGAGTTCATTTACCTCCCCCGACCGTCTTGGGCGGGATTTTGAAAATTTTTATTTTTTTGCGTATACGTTCTCATTTTGTTTATTATATTAAAAAATACCCACAAATCAAATTTTACGTCAATCGGAGTTCATTTAGCCCCCCCCCGACCCCCCTGTGAAAAAATTTCGAAATTTTTTTTTTCTCGGATAGGTTATAATTTTGTTGATTCTATTAAAAAACACTCGCAAAATAAATTTTACATCATTGAAAGTTCATTAACTACCCCCTACCCCCTTGAAACATGCCCAGTTAGGTGAGAGAGTATTGGCGCGCTCCCGCGGCGACTTCCTATCTTTAATATGCAATTATTTAATTTTGTTGAAATAATTTGATTAGAAAATAATAAAACAAGAAATTAAATACCAATATTTACTTAAAAGTACAAAAAAGTAATAAATTTTGTTGATATTTCCTTTTTTTTTACAGTCGGGATAAAAATGCCTCCTTTCTGCTCCAGCTCACAACGTTGAAGGAATGGCTTTTGGTCTCCCTCAACGATTATTATGAAAGTTTTCTATTAGCATTACAGCCCTTTCAACTGTATCATTCACAGCTTTTAGAGAAAGAACTGGTCTTTTGACTTCTAAATCTGCCACGAGAGAGGATTCTCTTCAAAAAGAGTGTCGTTCTACCTTCAATGGAGAATATCTTTTTACGAAATCCTATAGACATTTCTTCTTTAAATTAATTACCATCTTCGTTTTTGTTTGGACGTCAACTTCACCATCCAAAAGAGATATAATGATCACTTCGCTAGTTAAATTATATTAGGGAAAAATTTTCTTAAGGCTGCTTTAAAAATGATCGGAACCTTTCGTAATCTTGTAATGCTTTCAGAAAGCTAAAATCTTGAAAACTTGCCTTTACTGCCGAAATACATTGAATCCATAGCTTAACATACGTCGTTGTCATAAAGAAACAGATATCTGGTAGTCCTTGTTTGTCTGGGTTGCTCAATCTAACCCTAAATTTCCTCCAAATATAATTTAACTGAAGAAGAGGTCTTTTTCTTTACTGGGTATATCGCTTTTGGATGATAAAATTGACAAACAAAAACGAAGATAAATAAGAAATTATACATATAATATATAAGATATTATATACATCACGTGATTCTGAATGATCTCAAATAACCGAATACCGTGCTGTGGTCCAGCGGTTAGGGCACACTGAATATAAATCAGTGGAGTGGATTCGTGGTTCTACTCCGGGCGGCACCCTATCGTTTGTTGGATATTTGAATTAATAAATATTAAATTGTAAAAACGAAGATGGTAATTAATTTAAAGAAGAAAAGTCGAGAGGATTTTGTAAAAAGATTATGCTCCATTGAAGGTAGAACGACACTCTTTTTGAAGAGAATCCTCTCTCGTGGTAGATTTAGAAGTCAAAAGACCAGTTCTTTCTCTAAAAGCTGTGAATGATACAGCTGAAAGGGCTGTAATGCTAATAGAAAACTTTCATAATAATCGTTGAGGGAGACCAAAAGCCATTCCTTCAACGTTGTGAGCTGGAGCAGAAAGGAGGCATTTTTATCCCGACTGTAAAAAAAAGGAAATATCAACAAAATTTATTACTTTTTTGTACTTTTAAGTAAATATTGGTATTTAATTTCTTGTTTTATTATTTTCTAATCAAATTATTTCAACAAAATTAAATAATTGCATATTAAAGATAGGAAGTCGCCGCGGGAGCGCGCCAATACTCTCTCACCTAACTGGGCATGTTTCAAGGGGGTAGGGGGTAGTTAATGAACTTTCAATGATGTAAAATTTATTTTGCGAGTGTTTTTTAATAGAATCAACAAAATTATAACCTATCCGAGAAAAAAAAAATTTCGAAATTTTTTCACAGGGGGGTCGGGGGGGCTAAATGAACTCCGATTGACGTAAAATTTGATTTGTGGGTATTTTTTAATATAATAAACAAAATGAGAACGTATACGCAAAAAAATAAAAATTTTCAAAATCCCGCCCAAGACGGTCGGGGGAGGTAAATGAACTCCAAATGGGGTCAAATTTTATTTACGAGTGTTTTATAATATAAGTAAAAAAATTAGAGGGTATAACCAAAAAAAAAATAAAAATCGAAAAATAAGGGACACCCTAATATATATATATACAGTCACTCACACCAAAATTGGAACAGTATCATTGAAAAACTTTAATAATGTTAACAACAATAAAACATAAAATTAAAAAAGTAAAAAATAATTATAATAGAAAAAAATATTTTTTTGGATAATCTAACATCTTTAACATCACATGGGACCCTGTACATTTTCCCAAAAGAGTACTCAAACCTTTTTTTTTACTTTCTCATACCTCTCTATATATGTTAATATATAGAGAGAGAAAGTATTGGTTTCCTGTCAAAAAATGGATTTCGAGATTTTGATGGATATACACGTTTTGAGATTCCCTGAGCCAAAAAAGTGGTTTTCGCGACATGGTCTGTCTGTCTGTGTATCTGTGTGTCTGGTGTGCGACAATCACACCAGATTTTTTTAGAAAGTTTTAATATTACATCTTGCCCAAATTTCCTTCAACGAAGGGTAACTTCCCAACATCATTAGGAGATATACAACCCTATACCACCCTATGTCTCCTCCATGTTTTAGTATATTCATGAGGGGATTATTACTTTCTCTTACCCTATATGAAAAATATGGAGAGAAAGTATTCGATTCATTTTTCAAATTTTTTCTCATCATATGTCCATTGTAATGTTTGGAAATCATGAATGAATGAAGAAAATTCCTCCCCATGAATAAACTGAAACTAAAACTTGAAAGGGGCTTTGTGGTAATTTAGGGTTGTATATCTCCTAATGATGTTGGGAAGTTACCCTTTGTTGGGCAAGATTTGATATTTCAATTTTCTAAAAAATTTTTTAAAAAAACATTCACACTTTTTTCTCATTCACACTCGCATTCACACACACATTCACACAGTCTTTTCGGCAACTTAGGCCATTTAAGACTTTGACGATAACCGTTATTTATGAATTTATCTATTATTGTGGTCCAGGCATTCTTATTTAAGCCATTTGGTATCCAAATGGCTTAAATAAAATCATCGGACTGCCTGGGGTCCGAACCCGCGACGTTTGATAGCTAACCTCTACACCATGCCCCGAGGGCAAAAAGTTTGACTTGTCTAATGGGAAAATGTACAGCGTTTCATTTTTCATGTGATGTTAAAAATCTTAGCTTATTCAAAAAACTTTTTCTATTATTAATTATTTTTTTGAATTTTTACTTTGTCTTACCTCCATATTTGTTAATATATATAGAGAGAAAGTATTGGATTCGTGTCAAAAATTCGATGTCGAGATTTTGTTGGATATACACGTTTTGAGGTCCCCTGAATACAAAAAAGTGGTAAAAAGTGGTAAAAGTAATAACTAAAATTAAAATAGAAACAATGTTTTTATAATTTTTTTGACCAACCATCCGTCTACGGCGAAGAAGCTGCAAAGTCAATTTTATTGATATAAATCTCGCCTGAATCAGCACATGAACAAAAAAGTGGTTTTCGCGATAAGGTCTCTCTGTCTGTCTGTGTGTCTGTGAACAAAATATCTCAAGAACGAAAAGAGCTAGGAGGTTGAAATTTTATATTTAAGTTAGGTACCTCCTGGAACATGACACGAAGCTTTTGAACAAAATCGACCAAAGAGTACTAGTACTTTACTGATGCACTTTTTCAGTTTTTTTCGATTTTCTCAAAATTCGCTCCAACGATTTTTTTTAAATTCATAAATCAATTATTTTTTAGATGCTCTTTAAAATGTATATTCTCATTTTGTGATTGAAATCTTCTGAAGACCACTTTACTCTTGTACTCCATAGAAAAGATAGGAGAAATGGTTGCCATGGTAACAACATATAAATATTTTGCCATACTTATAAATTTTACATCTTGAAAATCGAATGTACCCTACTGTCGGAAACTAAATACATGTCGACACAAAAAATCTGGTGAGACAAGCACAGTACACAACTTTCGATTACCGAAGGTAAGAGAAAGTTGTGTGCTGTGCGCCAGTATGGCAAAATATTTATATGTTGTTACCATGGCAACCATTTCTCCTATCTTTTCTATGGAGTACAAGAGTAAAGTGGTCTTCAGAAGATTTCAATCACAAAATGAGAATATACATTTTAAAGAGCATCTAAAAAATAATTGATTTCTGAATTTTAATCAAAAGCAAATTTTGAGAAAATCGTAAAAAACTGAAAAAGTACATCAGTAAAGTACCCGATTTTGTTCAAAAGCTTCATGTCATGTCCCAGGAGGTACCTAACTTAAATATAAAATTTCAACCTCCTAGCTCTTTTCGTTCTTGAGATATTTTGTTCACAGACACACAGACAGACAGAGAGACCTTATCGCGAAAACCACTTTTTTGTATTCAGGGGACCTCAAAACGTGTATATCCAACAAAATCTCGACATCGAATTTTTTTTTTTAAACATTCACACTTTTTTCTCATTCACACTCACATTCACACACACATTCATACAGTCTTTTCGGCAACTTAGGCCATTTAAGACTTTAGACCATAATCGTTATTTAATAATATATATTTATTTGGGGTCCATGCATTCTTATTTAAGCCATTTGGTATCCAAATGGCTTAAATAAAATCATCGGCCTGCCTGGGGTCCGAACCAGCGACGTTTGGTATATGAGGTTAGCACGCTAACCTCTGCACCATGCCCCGAGGGCAATTTTAACTTATAAATTTTATATCTTGAATTTTAATATATCGGCGGAAACTAAATATATCTCGACTCAAAAAATCTGATGTGTCAAGCACAGAAGACAACTTTCGATTACCGAAGGTGCGACCAGTCACACCAGATTTTTTGAATTTTTGTTTTATAGTTGCTAACACTATTAGAAATAAGAATTAAAATCTATTTTGGCCAAAAATCGTTTTGAATTCAAAAATAATAAACTTAAAATTTTTCAATGATTACTTTATTATATTCTTATATCATCCTCATATTTTCACTAAATGAAAGCAAAATTGCTTATTATTCAAACGGATTTAATTTCCAAAATACAAATCGTTGCTTTGTCAGCGCTATATATATATTTACTAGCCGCAAGGTTCCTAATTTTTGTGTGAGTCACTGAATGTATTTAAATAATTGCTTGTTTGTTTGTCCTGTATACGTTCCTAAACTACTGGACAGATTTTTATTTGTAACTTCACTGTATATCATTTTTAATTAAAAATACAATAAAAATCTTGGATACCCAATTTATTAATATTCAGTAATTAATAATATAAGAGGAACAGATTTTTAAAATATATTTTTTTTTCTTATTTTTCAGACTTAAAAGGCGCCAAGGCAAACTTGCCGATAATTAGTGAATCCTTTGCTGTAGACATCATACAGTCATTGTCAAGAAAAGAGGCCAATAATACCTCATGAAAGGAGCTGCACTTGTTCGACTCGCCTTTTACTGAAAATTACTGACTTTGTAAGTGCTTAATTTTTAATCTAAAACCTCCCCAATGCCATCGTAATAAAAAATTTAACACGACTGTGAGTGTTTATTTAATTAGCGAGACCAAACATCTCTTCTTTAGTTTTTCACTTTGTTAGTAACTTGCGCGACTAACTGCATATAAGGGGAAGTGAGTTTTAGTGGGGTAGGTCCGGTGCAATGGACAGCACGCCTATGCCCCGGAAAGACTGGGGTTCGATTCCCGGGGGCCATGGGATGTTTGGCCTTGCCAATAAAAAACATTCAGTCTTGTTAAATATATCTATGACTAGTTAAGTCCGAATCGAGGTATTTTGAATACTATTATCTTATTCAAATATATAGATCTCGAAAAATATTTAGTTATAAAAAATAATAGAATAATTTTTGAACGATTTCGAGGCTCCTAAAATAATAATCGTGTTGAACGTCCTGCGGTACTGAAATTTGCGATTTTTTAGCTATCCTGAGACGTGAAAAATATTATCAAACTCCATCAATTCTCGAAGGTTTACTTTGAAGTTTGCAAGGTGGACGTGCATATTTTAAAATAATTTTAAACAATTATTTTTCAGAAATTTTATTAACTGACAAAAATCTGCACGTCCACCTTGCAAACTTCAAAGTAAACCTTCGAGAATTGATGGAATTCTACTTGGGCTGTTTCTTGAATATATTATCTAACTTATAATATATGTATTGATCCATGTCTGCAGTTGTTGAATTAAGGAGGTGGAGATTAAAACAGCAGATGTGAATATTATCTTTTTTATTCATTAAATCTTTTGGCGATCGATTTCGTCTCTTGTGACTTCATTAGGTTAGTGTTGGTTAAATAAATATAAACGTTGATATAAATTCGAATTATAAACATGTATTGGTATAATATTAGTTAAGAAGAATAGAATTTGACAGTTAACTATGAAAAATTCTATTCTTCTTAACTAAAATTATATCAATACATGATTATAATTCGAAATTATATCAACGTTCATATTCATTTAACTAACGCTGGCCTGATGAAGTCACAAGAGACGAAATCGATCGCCAAAAGATTTAATTAATAATAAAAAAGATAATATTCACATCTGCTGTTTTAATCTCCACCTCCTTATTTATCAAACTTAGTTTGATTTATAAGCATTTTAAATTAAAAAATAAGTATTATGGGGCACATAAGGTGCGACGCGGAATAAAACTCCACGTTTTCAGTTCATATTAGTAAAATCCGGACATTTCTCAGAAAAAAAAAAAAAAATTAAAATTCTATATATATATATATATACTAATCATATAAAATTGTTTTTTTTCTACTTTTTCAGGCTCAAAAGACACAACGCAGTGGCCGGGAATAAAGATGGAGAGTGAAAACTTCGCTGGATCATTTGCTTCATATGGAGTAAGTTTATTGTCAAAATAAAACAGGCTGATAAAGCAAGAATATCATCTAATGAAAAAGGAAACAGCGCGTCATTTTCTGGAAACTTATTTTGTAAGTGGTTAAACTTTCAATCTAAATACTCTCCACTTCCATTATTATAAAAATTGTTCGGATCTAATAAGAAATGTTCAAATAGAAGAATTTCGATGGCTGAGTGGCAATATATAAGGATCAGGAAGATGTATGGCAGCCAGCAAGTGATAAAAAATCTATTTGATTATCGTCGACGTTTCAAATCAAATAGATTTTTTATCACTTGCTGGCTGCCATACATCTTCCTGATCCTTATATAAGAAATGTTCATTTAATTCAGGGTGACTCTATGAACTTAGGAATTTATTTTAATTTTTTTTTTAGGAAAACATTACGTTTGTTTGGACCTGGTTCATCACCCTCACAAATCCCCGGATCCCCTCTTGTATTCCTCTTTTCTTTCCACTTGGGGTTTTCTCAAGTAAATTATTTACAAATTATATTTCAAATAGAAAATGTTTACTTAAACCATAATCTTGGCCATTCTAAATTTATAATGGAAGCAATTTTTGAAAATTATTTTAGACTTAGAATCATTTTATGGCTAATCAAAGTTATTCAATTATATATAACTTATATTTATATTTTTATGACATAATTTTTTAAATAGTTAATTGGCTTTTTGAAATATTAATAGAATTTATCAGAGTTCAAAGTTATACTTTGCCATAATATAGTTTAATTTTTTTTCCTAAGGGTTGATTTAAATATAGGATATTAGTAATAAAATAATACTTACCTTGAGAAGTCCTCATTTGGAAAAGAAATGACATTATCTCCTTTCCCTAAATAACTTTAGAAAGCCTATCATATTTAATTTAGAAAATATTGAATTTAACTTTTAATTAAATAGAAAAAATCTTTAAAACAAATAAATTATTCTGTAAATTAATATGATTGTAAAGAAATATAATTATTTTAATTTTTTTTTTTATTGCAATGATATCGCTTCTCATGCACTGTATTTTTTTTTTCTTTTTTATTTTGAGCCCTGTTGTATTATATTTGTATGCTTTTATAATGCTTTGTGATAACATGTACAACTTTTTTGTATGGTAAAAAAAAAAAAAAAAAAACAATTTGTAACAACCCCAAGACCTCCCAAGGGAGAAAAATAATAATAAATCCTATTTTTTTTTTTTTTAGGTCTTACATCAAGCTGACAGCATTGGAAGAAATCATTTGGTAATGGAAAAAGACAGGTAACAAATCTTTAAAATATATTATTAGTAAACTATTTAGTGATCTTAAGGTTTGTTTCATATTAAATGGAGAATATTAATTGAAAAATATATTTTCTTAATTAAATATTCTTCTATTAATATAAAACTTCTATAAAACTAACTATAAAACTAACATTGAGATTATTAATCATCTTTAATTAAATAGTATACTAATGATATATTTATTACTTTCAATAGTTAGATAGAAAAAATATTATTTTGAAATAATTAAAATAATAGTAAAATATTTAATTAGATTTAATAAATATTCTCGTATTAATATGATATAATAGGATAATAGAATGGAATATTATATACTAGGGATAGGTAATACAGAATAAATGAAATCTTTAATATATATGTCTTTATTTATTAATATACTAATAAAGAGTCATGGAGGAGGCGCAACGATGTGATCAGTGAGCTGTCCACCACCATCCCCGACCTCCAACCCATGCGCGCAATGACTTATATAGCCTCCAGTCCCCACTCTCTGGCCCCTGGCGCATGCGCAGAGAGATCAAGTCGACAAGAGGCGACGGCGGCGGCCGCCTGCCCCCTCCATGCCTGCATGCAGGCATGGAGAGAGACAACGAAGCGGGTTGCCGGCTCTCTGCGCGCCAGGGGCGCTAAAGAGAATATATTTATTAAATATATTTACATATTTAATAAATATATAAAGTCTTTAGCACTTATTCTGGTTTAAATTCCCTTGGATGAACCAAGGCAATGAGACTTGGATGTTCTTGGTCGAGCTTAAAGCCTTAAGCCCCCCCACCACGACAAGGTGACATCCTCGGGGGGGAATTATTAAAAAAAATAAGGGGAATAAATAAATGACAATTTATGGATAATCATTTTTTATTTCATTTTATACTTACGAATTTGTTTAGTCTTTTTTCTGAAATAAAAATTTTAATTAAAAATATTAAGGTAATTTTTTTAATAAATGAAGGCCTCCTTGAGTATTATAATTAATTCATGCATTTAATTTTAATAAAAAGAAATAATCGAAACTTTGATAGAATTTTTAATTTTCCCCTAAATGGAAATTCTGATCGACTTCTAAATCACAGATCTTCAAGCATTAAAATAAAAAATAATTAAGCAATTAAAAAAAGAAAAATCCCAATTCCCAAAATATAAAACAAATACTCCACCAATCAATTCAAATATTAAATTATAAAAATAGAAATAAATTAAAATTAGAATTTCATGTGCTGAGGGAGGTGGAGGAAGCCTTTACAATTAATTCCCTTAAAAAATGGAAAAAAAAAATAATGAAGAAAATTGAATTTTATGGAAAGTAGTTTTAAGTTAGATAATTAATAGTTATAGAGTAACTATTGTTATAAAAAATTTAAAAAATTCAAATATTTTTTTTTCTCATTAAAAAACGAATCTTTCGATATTTATGTAAATAAAAAGTATTATTTCGAGGGCTATTTTAGTGAAGGGTTAACTTTCCTTGAAGGGGCTGAGGAAGGGAGGCTTTAAACTTAACAAAAGGCAAAAATTTTATAGTGTAAATGAAGAGATTAATAATTACTACCCCTGTTCCTTCCTTTATTCCCCTACCCTCGGGAGTACCTCTATATTTAATATTCGAAAGGTTCGTTTTTCTATTAATAGGAAAAGAATATTTGTATTTTTTTAAATAATTTTTTCAATGAAAAAAAAAAAGAATAATTACTTTTAAATAAGATATTTCAAGGGGGTGGGTTGACAAACGAGATGATGGTTAGGGTGCGTTACATTATAATTCACTTTGAGATTAAGACACTATAGAAACAATAAATGCAACAGCTGGTTTGTTTTGAAGTGAAAGGCCTTTCTTTGTCTCTCTATATATAAAACTATTAAAATAAAACACAAACCCAAATTAGTAAAAGATAAAATAATAGGCCTACTTTTTACTCAAATCTAACAATATTTAAAGATAGAAAAAAAAAATGAAAGATTCAAAGTTTATAGGACTTAAAATAAAACATTCACCATTCTTTCATATTTTCACCCCGTAACCAACCAACAACCCTTAATAAATAAGACAATTAGCATTTTAAGAGATAGGTAGCTAAATTAGGCATCGAATTTTTTGACAAGACACAGACAAACACACATAAGTAAAAAATTATGAAAAAATATAAATAGTAAATTCAAGATCTTATTATTCTAATTTTAGAGATAAATTATTTTTCTTAATATTAAGATAATATAATATAATAATAAGATTCTTAATAAGGCGTGAGACATTTTTTTGGAGTAAAAGAAAAATTAAAAACGCTGATTTTACCTATTTCATATGCAGCTTCATTTCTTTACGATTAGTCCATTCTGAATTCCTTATGAGAGAACCTAGAACAAAGATTTAGAATAATTAAAATATTTTTCATTTCTATTAAAATAAAGCAAATTGTACAGTTTATCCCTGTATCTGTGTGTATTCTTTAAACTGATCATATGTGGGAAATGGAAAATCATTTTTAAAATAACTTATATAATCAATGAAGTTAGTGGCTGTTTTTCTATAAAAATCAGAAGGAGCAGGTGAACCCAAAAATAAAAAGCCTCCGATTTTCCATAGTCCTGCGAAACGTTTTGGGTTAATTTTATTGGCCCATCTTAAGTCTTTCAAAATTGTTAATGTCCCGGAGTTGATAGTAAATAGGAGAAGGAGCAGGCGCATAATGATCATTCTCACTTAATAAGTATGATGGGCCAATTCGCCAGCATATAATATACATAATTTGCATCTATTATCCGTAAGGGCAAGGCAGAGACATTAACAATTTTGAAAGACTGAAGATGAGTCAATAAAATTAACCCGAAACGTCGCAATGGATTTTGATTTTGGAAAATCGGAGGCTTTTTATTTTTGGTTGCACTTGCTCCTTCTCCTCTTATATATATATATATATATATATATATATATATATATATATGTTCTTGAAGGTTTCCGCGACCGGATGTATGCGAAGACAAGTTTTCTCGGGTTAAGTCGCGTGGGGTGCTGAGATTTACTCGACGTTTCTGCTCTCCTTTTGGAGCCATTTTCAAGAGAGAAGGAAGTTAGGAGGTAATGGTGAAGGGGGGTTGTTTACGGGGTCGCAGTCTTCCTGGTCCCCAGGTCAATTTGGTGGATGACTCAGAGGCGTGGATTGGTCTCTGAGAACTGGAGGAAGGTTGGGTGTGTGTAATTGTGTTCGGTTTAGGTTGACTACGGGGCCTCAATCTGCCTACTCCCCAAGTCGGTGTATTGGTGGTGTGTTTGGTGGATGCCTCAGAGGTCTGGGTTTGTCTCTGAGGAATGGACAGTGGTTGGTTCTGTGTAATCGGGTTTGTGTTTGGTTTGGGTTGACTTTGGGGCCTCAATCTGCCTACTCCCCAAGTCGGGGTGTTAGCTCTTGGTTCCCGGGGTCTCAACCTGCCTACTCCCCAGTTGCTCTCGGCTCCTTTTGGAGCCATTTTCAAGAGTATGGAATTAGGAGGGAATTGTTGGGGTGGTTTGTTTACGGGGTCGCAGTCTTGCTGATCCCCAGGTCAATTTGGTGGATGCCTCAGAGGCTTGGTTTGGTCTCTGAAAGCAGAAGGAAGGTTGAGTGTGTGTAATTGCGTTTGTGTTCGGTTTAGGTTGACTACGGGGCCTCAATCTGCCTCCCCAAGTCGATGTGTTATTGGTTTGGTTAGTGGTGGGGTTAGGAGATTGGGTTTGTTTCTGAGATTTAGATAGACGCAATCTAAATCTCAGAAACAAACCCAATAAATAAATAAATAAGAAAATAGGCATTTTAAGAGATAGGTAGCTAAATTAGGCATCGAATTTTTTGACAAGACACAGACAAACACACATAAGTAAAAAATTATGAAAAAATATAAATAGTAAATTCAAGATCTTATTATTCTAATTTTAGAGATAAATTATTTTTTTAATTAAAATCTAAAAAAGAAGATAAAAGGAAGAGAATTCAACCAAAAATAACCCTTTAAATTATTACAAAATAATTACAATGGTTAATCAATAAAAGTTAAGCTTGAGAAACCATTTTAATAAAATTACTCACCAAATGGCAATTACAGCAGAAAACTAGAGTTGGAGTAGGAGTTTGGCTCCAATTAAAGTGAACGGCAAATTGGTTCCAAATCTGAAAATAAAATCATATTTTTAAATGAAAATTCTTTTTTTTTTCCTTAATTTGTTTAGTCTTTTTTTAGCATCCCTATTTATTTCAAACGATTGGAGCCAATTCAAAAGAAGAATATTTTTTTCTGGGAAACGAACCCGGGACCCCTAGGCAAAAGAAGCTAATGTCTTCTCTCTGAGCCGCGAGTCTCGGGCTTTAAATAGAAATAAAATAATAAGCTCACCAAATGGCAAAGTGCAGCAGGCGATATTTTATGAGTATGAAGTAATTATAAATTGCATCAAGATCAGTTCTTATAATTGAAGTAGGGGGCTGCAGTTCGATTACTTCCTTAAGATCAGTTCTGTAAATAATAGGGAAAAAATTAATTAATATAGAAATATGAAAATCATTTAAATAAATAATTAAATAAATATAATCGTATGGAGGAAGGCCGTCTAATTTACAGGAAGGTGAAGAAAATAGACTTAATTCGGCCCAAAATAATTTATTACCAATGTCTACGTTTCGGGGACTAAACGTCACCCATCCTCAGGACCTTAAAATACAACACAACAACAAAACTTTATAAATAAGATAAACTTAAAAAGCACGATATTAAAGAAATACAAGAAAGAGAGGACAAGTACACTTACAAAGGTCGTAAAGTCTTTCGTGCCTCCAGCACTCGTGTAATAAATACAACAATAATTTGTTGTGTGAAATGATGGCTGTATTTTATATTAGGGTTCAGCTCACCATATAGCCAAATTACTTGCAAATTTTAACCACGAGCCACTCTGAGTCAATGCTAGGCATCTAGTAATGATTTTGCTATTTATTTTAATTTTAATTTAAGAACTAGGATTAAAGGTGGGGGGGGAGGGGGATTCCATAAATATTCTTCACAAACATATTGAAATAAACAATACATTCTAGTTACTTGTAAAATTAGTAAAAACAAAAAAAAAAAAAAAATATAAATAAAAATTTAAAATAAACAAATTTAGATATAAAATAAAATAAAATAACCATCCCCCTCTCTCCGCACTCACCCACTTAATAAGACATTGTGATACACGGCATTGAGGTCTTGTGTGTCAGTGTGGTGGTTCACCAACTTATCCCTATTCGAGATGATGTAGCACATCTCAAGAATTTTTTTGATAACGCGGATATAGTTGTCACGGAGAGAAATGGTGAAATTCTAAAAATTCTTGAGATGTGCTACATCATCTCGAATAGGGATAAGTTGGTGAACCACCACACTGACACACAAGACCTCAATGCCGTGTATCACAATGTCTTATTAAGTGGGTGAGTGCGGAGAGAGGGGGATGGTTATTTTATTTTATTTTATATCTAAATTTGTTTATTTTAAATTTTTATTTATATTTTTTTTTTTTTTTTTTTTTTGTTTTTACTAATTTTACAAGTAACTAGAATGTATTGTTTATTTCAATATGTTTGTGAAGAATATTTATGGAATCCCCCTCCCCCCACCTTTAATCCTAGTTCTTAAATTAAAATTAAAATAAATAGCAAAATCATTACTAGATGCCTAGCATTGACTCAGAGTGGCTCGTGGTTAAAATTTGCAAGTAATTTGGCTATATGGTGAGCTGAACCCTAATATAAAATACAGCCATCATTTCACACAACAAATTATTGTTGTATTTATTACACGAGTGCTGGAGGCACGAAAGACTTTACGACCTTTGTAAGTGTACTTGTCCTCTCTTTCTTGTATTTCTTTAATATCGTGCTTTTTAAGTTTATCTTATTTATAAAGTTTTGTTGTTGTGTTGTATTTTAAGGTCCTGAGGATGGGTGACGTTTAGTCCCCGAAACGTAGACATTGGTAATAAATTATTTTGGGCCGAATTAAGTCTATTTTCTTCACCTTCCTCTAAATAATTAAAATAAATAATAAATATATATTATATGGGCGTTAATTATTCAAAGTAATTTAATAACTTATTTAAAAAAAAAAAAAAATGTTGTATGGAGATATATATAATAAGATGAAATTAGTAAATATTTATATGAAATAGTGAAAATAAATATTACCTGATCTAATTTATATATAGACTGAATGTAAGGTGGCTGTAGTAAGGGAAGAAAAGGAGTCAGCCAGCCAAAAAAATAATATAAATGATGAATGTCTTCTTTTTCACTTTCACAGCCCCTTTTAAATGAAATGAGTTGTCATTCGGTAATCACATCTAAAATTAAAAAGGAAAAAAATAATTTAATACGAATTATCCAGGGAGGGAAATTTAAGATGATGTAAAAATAAAGTTCTGTTTTGTAAAATTGTATTATCTTTATATATATATATTTTGGGAAACAATTTTAATAAAATTACTCACCAAATGGCAATTGCAGCAGGAAACTAGAGTTGGAGTAGGAGTTTGGCTCGAATAAAAGTGAACGGCAGCAAATTGATTCCAGATCTGAAAATAAAATCATATTTTTAAATGAAAATTCTTTTTTTTCTTAATTTGTTTAGTCTTTTTTTGATATTGCTATTTATTTCAAATGATTGCTAGCCCCTTTCCCCATTATGATTCTCACCAGGCGATATATTCTGGAAGGTTTCCGCGTCCGGGTGTATGCAAATAAAAGTTTTCTCGGGTTAAGTCGCGTGTGATGTTCGATTTCCTCGATCTTTCGATTCTCCTTTTGGAGCCATTTTCACGAGAGAAGTTATGATTTAATGATGGAGGAGGGTTGCTTATGGAGTCGCAGTCTTCCTGGTCCCCAGCTCTGTTTGGTGGATGCCTCAGAGGCTTGGATTTGTCTCTGAGATCAGAAGGAAGGTTAGTTGTGTGTAATGGGTTTGTGTTCGGTTTAGGTTGACTACGGGTTCTCAAGGCTTGCTAGAGAGCTAGCCGAACATCTGAGGGATGTTACCTCCTACTTCTCTCTCTCTTGAAAATGGGTCCAAAAGGAGAGCCGTAACATTGAGTAAATCTCAAAATCCAATGCGACTTAACCCGAGAAAACTGTTCACTTGGTCTCGGAAGCCTTGCAGAACATTTATGGTATATATATATAGGCCTATAGGCTATATTAGGGTGCCACTTATTTTTCAATTTCCTTTTAGGGGGACGAGGGTGGAATTTTGTTACAATATATCCAGAAGTAATTCCTATAAAATATTAGCTCAAAACCATAATAATAAGATGTGGCGCTCTTACCTTACTTTTCTTAAATGACTTATAGTATTAAAATTTAGTCATTTTATTTTAATGTTGGATAGCCATAATTTGAAAATTTTAAAATGATGAAAATCTGCATTTTCGACGTGAATGTTTTTAGTAAGATTTCACTTGTTGATCTAGGATATTTTAGCCGGTATTCTTGGACTGTCTGTAACAAATAAAAACACCAATGTTAATCATATCAATTTCAGAAAATAAAGAAATATAAGTAACCTGGGCTAAAAAAATGCTTTTGATTCTCATTCATTGTAACTTTGTCGTTTAAATCTTCTATTAGTTTGATACCTCTTTCACAACTTTTCAGTTCCTTAAAGAGATGTTTTTCTTTCTAATATTCGTTTCAAGTAATCCACTTTGTAAATACAAAAAATTTCCTTTTTGTTATCTAACAAAATTAAGGAATATCATACGTGTAATACTTGTAATAAATACAGAGAATTTTTCTTAGATAGTTTTTTCTTCATCAAAGTCAGGTAGAAATTGGGAGACGTCTTCTTTTTTCAGTGGCAATTTTTTAAGAGCGCCTATTTTTCAGCATGTACAGTGAGGGACAATATTAAGTCCCACCCATGTGTTTTCTACTTGTGTTTATTTCGTTGTTTTTAAAAAAATATTATATATTTTTTAATGGAAACTTCCATGGGTCAAACCTAGACAATTTTCAATAAAGGTTTTCTTTTATAAAAACAATGAAATAATCACAAGTAGAAAACGCATGGGTGGGACTTAAAATTGGCGCTCACTGTACTTCATGGAATTTCAGAATTTACTTCTAACGAGGGAAACAATTTTTCAGCTAGCTTTAGTTTGGTGTCCTGTAATTAAATCATCAAATAGAATTAATGTTTTGTATTCTAAAATAAATGAATAACAAATTAAGCTATGGCCATTGTGTTTACCATTTAAGTTCCAACAATTTAGTAACCCAATGAATTTTTAGAAATTATGTATCACTTTCTCTTATGTTCTGTGAATGCTGTTTTCGAAAGTGCCAAGTTCATTTCTAATAATGTTCGATTAATGACATAAGATGATCGTTCTAAAGAAACGGCTTCCATAAACCCCTTAACCAAATGCACAGAATCTCCCTCACTAATTTGATATTTATCAGAAAAGCTGAAGCTAATCGAGGTAGCTCTTTTCTTTGGTTTTGTTGAAGGTAAACGTTTCTGGTCTTCCTCTCAATTTTTTCCTCCAATTATGAATAAAAGCTGCCAAGTCGGAGACAATGTCAGTATCCTCCACTAAAATAAATTATGTTTAATAGCTTTCTATAATACTATAAATTAACAAACTACAGAAATATCTGCCGGAGGGAATTGTTCATCTAAACATTTGCGCTTCCTTTCTTTTTTTTTTTCTAGTCTTTGTAACCTACGTCTTCAACAGAATATAATTTTCAATCGAGGCTACACATTGAATCTGGTCGTCCATTTTTGCATTTTTGAATCTGGTCGTCTATCTTCTTTGATAGTTATGATTTGCAAGGCAAAGAGATGTTCCAAACCAAAGAAAGAAAATTCTAATCGTTTCTCCACTAGTTCTATTCTTTACAAACTTCTGCCATCTATTATATAAAACCTAAGATTTACTTTTGCATTATGAGGTTCTTGTGTTCTTGCGTTCTTCCAAAATATTAAGCATTCTTCCACGACGAGAGTTGCCCTTTCATTGAAATTAAGTTTGGCAAGCGCAAGTTATAAAAAAAAAACGCGTAGACGATCTCACTTTAAAGGTAACTTGCTGCCTGTTATTTGATATGAATAATGTCCGATCAAGTCCGATGATAAAAACTCTAAAACCCTTAAGAGGGTAATCACTAAACAATTTTGGAGACGAGCGCCACATGTTAATGACTGTCAATTTAGCTCAACTTTGGCAGACAACCTTTTAACAATATTTCGCCCGGCACTTCTCAAAACCTGAAAAATTTATTTATTTATTATATTAATAAAATAATATATATATTTATTTTTTACTTACATATGTGTTAACAATTTATTTTCCTCCAGATGTTTTTATATCAAATATAGTCTCTTGTTGACTGCTTTCACCTTGAGATTCTGAAATAAAAAAGATTTAATTGTTAGAAATGAGAAATTTATTTAATTTGCTATCCTGCAATTCAGAGATGGGTATATATATTCATTCTTTAAAATAAATTATAAAAATACTTCTATTTATATATATTTAGTTTTAAGTGAACAATATAATGAGTGACAGACAGACATGGGAAACGAGTGGAAACACTAGTTTAGCCAAATTATATTTTTGTTGCAGTTGCAGTATCTTTTATGCTCATAAAGAGATCGGAGAATTGATTTTTATTTCATTTTTATACCCATCAATAATATATATATATATATATTTATTTTAAAATTTTCAGCTTAATAAATCTAATCATTTAGATATATTTATTTTATTATTCATTATTTATTAAGATCAATAAAAGATCAAAGTAAAAAAAAATGTGAAAATTTCGTTTGCTCTACCTTCCACAGTGAGGACTGGATCTAGATAGGTGAGAAGCAATTATCATTTAGATGCAATGAATTGCATAACGTGTATAGTGTCATCACTTACAAAAAAAATATGTCTTTATAAATATTGTAAAGGATCTAAATGAAAATAGCTTCTCACCTATCTAGATCCAGCCCTAACTTAGGAAGGCAAACAGCATTGTGGCCGAAACCGCAAGGTCTGATTTCTGGAATTTGATTAAATAATAAATATATAAACAATTTTTATATATATATTTTATATGACTGATCTGACCTGTTAACCATTTCACTAATATCGACCTAAACTTGAATTGAAGATTAAATTCTACCGGCCCAGCATCTGTAAATTTTTAAAACTAATATCGACAGTCGTGGTGAGTGTTCAAATTTATTAATATCATACTTATATATAAAAGGCTAAGAGGGTGTCCGATGTGTGAAACAACCAATCAGGCCTCAGGGATAGCGCCATGGTAACAAAATATAAATATTTACCCATGTTTACGATTTTTTTTATTTATTTACATTTTGAATTCTAAAATATCGGCGTAAATTTTTTGTATGTGTACCGGGAGAGTGCCAGAAAGGATATGATTCACAAAAAATCTTAAGTTCATGAATAATTAACCGCTAAAATAATCTCTACATATAAAAATGAAAAGGGAAAATGTATGTACCGGTATGTATATAAGTAGGCGAGCAAGGGGGTCCAGGGGGCACAGCCCCCCTGGCTAGAAGGAAAGCCCCGCCGAAGGCGGGGCTTTGCGTCTAGTATATATATATATATATATATATATGTATATATAATATCATGTTTTAATTTGACAGATTCGGCTTAAAAGGGATTTTTTTTAATTTCAGAAACATTTATAAAATTTTGAATAGATTATTTGAGTTTTGAAGAAATTAATGAATCATTAAATAAAAATATAATCTACTCAAAATAAGTTTAAAAAAAATATAGCTAATTTGAAATATAAATAAAATAATCATTTTCCAAATGTATAGGCTATATGATAATATTTTGTTGTTGCCTTTCAAAGCATTAAAAATCAGATCAAATAGGAAAACGTCGATCCACAATCGCATCTAAATTGAAAAATAAAAATATACTTAATAAAAAATATTTTGCATCCATCTATATAATTCTGACTTAAAAAATTCATAGGCAAGTCATGACGTTTTTATAAATTGTGAATAAATCCTTCGTTTTAAAGGAGAAAATTGGAATATTTCATTAAATTATTATAAAATATTAGAATAGGAAGAATATCTACACTCAGCTATATACCTCCTTCAAATAAAATATTGTCAATAGAATGATAAACGTATTTAAAATAGGGCAGATAATTATTTTTTTTTCTAAATAAAAAAGTGGAATTTAATCGTAATAAAAATGCAAAGATTTTGGCACATTGAGAGAACAAAGCGAATGGAATAAATAAAATAAATCATTTAAATGAAAATTAAATGAATTTCAAGAGATAAAAAGAATAAAATTTCTAAAAATTGGGAGAGAAATCATTGAAAAACAGACAAAGCAAACGTGTCAGATCACGAGTTTAACTAGTTATAATATTTTAATTAATGAATTCAATGGGAATTTTCATTCTGAACAAATAAAATAAATATTTAAAACGAAACACTCACCTAAAACAATCTGAATAAATGAAATAAAATAATAAAAACTCACTTTGAATGATTTGCTGGCTAGCCCTTTCTTTGGTTTTGGTTGAAGGTAAACGTTTGTGATCATCTTCCTCGCTATTTATTCCTCCGATTCTGAGTAACCACTAAACAATTCCGGAGACGAGCGCCACATGTTAACGTATGTCAATTTAGCAGACAACCTTTTAACAACATTTCGCCCGGCACTTCTCAAAACCTGAAAAATTTATTTATTATTGTATATTAATAAAATAATAATATATATATATATATATATATATATATATTTTACTTACATATGTGTAAATAATTTATTTTCCTCCCTATGTTTTTATATCAAATATAGTCTCTTGTAGACTGCTTTCACCTGGAGATTCTGAAATAAAAAGATTGAATTGTTAGAAATGAGAAATTGATTTAATTTGTTATCCTGCCATTCAGAGATGTGTATATTTATTTCTTTAAAATAAATTAGAAAAATACTTCTATTTATATATAATTTTTTAAAGTGAACAATATAATGATTGACAGACAGACAAGGAAAACACTAGTTTAGTCAAATTATATTTTTGTTGCAGTTGCATTTTTATATCCCCAGTGAGGGCTGAATCTAAATAGGTGAGAAGCTATTATCATTTAGATGCAATGAATTGCATAACGTGTATAGTGTCATCACTTACAAAAAAATATGTCTTTATAAATATTATAAAGGATCTAAATGAAAATAGCTTCTCAACTATCTAGATCCAGCCCTAACTGAGGAAGGCAAACAGCCGAAACCGCAAGGTCTGAGTTCTGGAGATTGATTAAATAATAAATATATAAATAATTTATATATATATATATATATTATATGACTGATCTGACCTGTTATCCATTCCACTAATATCGACAGTCCTGGTGAGTGTTCAAATTTATCAAAATACATATATATATATATATATATATTATATCTATAATATCAGGTTTTAATTTGACAGATTCGGCTTAAATGGGATTTTTTTAATTTCAAAAACATTTATAAAATTTTGAATAGATTATATGAGTTTTGAAGAAATTAATGAATCATTAAATAAAAAAATTAAATAAAAATATAACCTACTCAAAATAAGTTTAAAAAAATATAGCTAATTTGAAATATAAATAAAATAATCATTTACCAAATGTATAGGCTATATGATAATATTTTGTTGTTTCCTTTCAAAGCATTAAAAATCAGTTCAAATAGGAAAACGTCGACACAATCCCATCTAAAATAAAAAGAAAAATATATTTAATAAAAAATATTTTGCATCCATCTATATAATTCTGACTTAAAAAATTCATAGGCAAGTCATGAAGTTTTTATAAATTGGGAATAAATCCTTTGTTTTAAAGGTGAAAATTGGAATATTTCATTAAATTATAATAAAATATTGTCAATAGAATGAGAAATGTATTTAAAATAGGGCAGATAATTATTTTTTTTTTCTAAATAAAAAAGTGGAATTTAATCGTAATAAAAATGCAAAGATTTTGGCACATTGAGAGAACAAAGCGAATGGGATAAATAAAATAAATCATTTAAATGAAAATTAAATGAATTTCAAGAGATAAAAAGAATAAAATTTCTAAAAATTGGGAGAGAAATCATTGAAAAACAGACAAAGCAAACGTGTCAGATCACGAGTTTAACTAGTTATAATATTTTAATTAATGAATTCAATGGGAATTTTCATTCTGAACAAATAAAATAAATATTAAAACGAAACACTCACCTAAAACAATCTGAATAAATGAAATAAAATATTAAAAACTCACTTTGAATGATTTGATGTGTTGAGGTTCGAGTTGTCAAGAGAGGCATGCAGGCAGAGACATGTGCAGAGACGAGAAAAAGAGATGAGGCATGCACACTCGAGAAGCAGAATCAATTCTCTTCACTTCGGAACTCATCAAAATATTATCTAAAACCAAGCAAAATAAATTAAAATACAAACATTAAATTATAATTTTTAATAATTAAAATAGTTTTATTAAATTAAAATACCTTAACATTAAAGTTAAAAAAAAATTAAATTTTCTTTTAATAAAAAACCTTCCCCCCCCCCAATCCAAGGTGGGGAAGTTTTTCCCCGGCTGGAGTATAATACAAGGTTTTATACATGTATAAAACTATCGCGGATAAAACTAGGCCGATGTATAAAAGGTATAAAACTGTAAAAAACCAACCCCCTCTCCCTGAAAAAACACCTTAAAAGCTTTTCATATTTTATAATGTTCTAAAGCATTGACGATGTTGTTTGCTTTTTATTTAGTGAATAATATAATCAAAATGTTAATAATTGAAAAATGAAATTTTATTTGAACTTCCTTTCTCGTCGGGTTTGCGCATGCGCATTCAAGTTTTATACATTTTATACGTTTAATACATTTTATACGTTTTATACAAGTTTTATCCGCAATTTTTGTATAAAACTGCAAAATCATGTATAAAACCCAACTCTGCGCTATATACAATTTTTATTTCTACTAATCATAATAATGATCAAAAATACTCAAAGATTTAATTTAATTAAATCAATAACACTGAATTTAAAAATAAATAGAATTTAATATCCTAAATATAATTTGTAAATTTAAAATTACAATAGGTACCGTACTTGAAATATAGAGGCAGCACTCTTGCCGATGTAAACGCTCTCTAGTGTTCTTTCGCCAAAGATAGTGGGATCAAAACAATGATTCAAAGAAACATAAAATATTAAACAAAATTAAACAAAATAAAATACGGATTTCAACCAGTTAATGATTAAAAAAAGGAAAAAAAAAATATTCAACTCAAATAATGTCTATGGGGTAGTTGAAAAAACAATTTTGAAAGTGTCATAACCGGCAAAGTTGTGCCACAAACCAGTGTGTTAAATCACTAGCGTAACGTTTTTTAGCTGGGCCCCCCCGCAAACATTTATTTCGGGCCCCATTAATAGACCATACAAAAAGAGAAATTTTCATTAAATTTTTTACCGTTTTTATAGGAGAGAAATTTTCATTATTTTTTTTTTATCTAAATTTTTCCGTTTTTATCGGAGCTACAGATTTTTAGCCGGACCCGGCCCGTGGGCCCCCCAAGGTCCGGGATCCCCGCATCACGGGATCTGCGGGGGCGTACATTACGCCACTGTGTTAAATGTATATGATGTGAAAGTTTTTGTATCAAAATTAATCTTAAAAATGCGTTTGGAATTCAATTAAAAAACTCAGAAATAATTATTAATTCAGAGGAAAAGATTGATAACTCATTTATTCAAATATGCGACCTGTACTTTTTCGTCTGTTATTTATATTATCAAGATCTGAACTTCTGAATCATAAACACAGAAAATGTGAAACCGAAAAAAATATTTCAAATTTAAATATTTTTGAGATTTAGATATTTGAATTAGATACATTAGATATATTCAAAACATCTTGATTCTTTTCGGAGTTAACTAAGCCATAGAGAAATACTAACAACAACTATATCTAACAAAGCTGTGTGAGTGTTATTTATTGGCGAGGCCAAACATCTTATGGCCCCCGGGAATCGAACCAAGGATCTCCAGCCTTTCCGGGGGCCAGTGCCGGATTTACCACTAGGCCGACTAGGCCGCGGCCTAGGGCCGCAGGCTAGAGGGGGCCGCAAACGTCACTATTTTTTTTTTTTAAATTATATATTCAAAGAAAATATATTTTTCACGGTTCGACTTCTCTACTACACTTCATGGGCAGGGCTACACTTTGTCAATTATAGCCAGGGATGGGCAAGTTACTCGATTTTGAGTAACGAGATACAAAATACCAATTACTTCAGATTTTTGTAACGAAATACAAGATACCAATTATTCACGGGTTTGTGTAACGAGATACAAGATACCAATTACGTATTTCAAATACATTGAAAATACCAATTACAAACAAATTTTTCCTTGATTTTAAAATTCTTTTTGGTGGGGTAATTCTGGAACCCTATTTAGGGTTTAGTTTAGGAAAGTGGCAGCTAAACTTATTTTGGAAACAGTGTTGGGCAAATTAAGCATATTTTGATTTGTCTACTTCATGAAAAACCCTGCATAATACAGCTTCTAATATCTAATTCAAATAAAAGTCACTTAAAATTAAGAATACCGCCATTATCAACGCTGGCAGATGTTTCTTTTTCACCCAATATCTCCCTATATTCGATATTCCACTTTAAGCGAGAATAGAAAAATTGTAAAATCACTCTTTACCTATTGATTTCGTGTATATTAGTATCAAAAAATTATATTTATGACGATACATAAAAAATTATGGTGTTGTTAGTCCCGCCAAATTCTTAAATTTTAATTGTCTACTTTGTCTACATGGATATTGTTCATTTGTCTACATACATTGTCTACGCGTAGACAATTGTGTAGACAAAGTAAAGTAGACAATTCGCCCAACGCTGATTGGAAAATACCTTTGGTAAATCGAAAACAATAAAATTAATCATGATATTAAAAAAAAATGTATTTATAAAAATATGAAAAGGTTTAAAAAAACCAAGTTTTCAAAAAGTTTTGTCGGATAATCTGGACCTTGATGGAGAATGAATAAACCCGCAAATGAAAACAATCCTTCAACTGGGGCAGAAGAACAAAGATTTAGTCGTTGAGAGCTGGTTGAAAGAAGAAAGCAAAAAAGTATTTTAACGAAGAGTGAAAATTTGGCGGTTTGATTGACTTTTCTTTACTGGTTTTTACTAAGATTCAGAGCAGAGAACCCACACGACGATTACATACAGTAATATTAAATAAATTAAAAAGATTTCAGCTCCCTCTGCAAGACTTTTTATACGGCGGCAAATTAAAAAAAAAAAAGTATTTGGTATCTCGAATTTCAGATACCAATTACTAAAAAAATGTAACGAAATACAAGATAGCAATTACTTTGCCTATGCTGTAACGAGATACAAGATACCAATTAATATTGTATTTGGTATCTTGTATTTCAAATACATGTAACTGATTAACGCCCATCCCTGATTATAGCCTAGGCGACGGCGGCCGGGAGGCCCCTAACTGTCGTCTGCCAGTCACTCACCCCACCCACCGACCCAATGTAAAATTTAATCACATTTTAAGGGCTGAAATAGCGTTAAAATCAAGGAAGAATTTATTTATATATACCTCAAGCTGATCGCTCGGAGTCACCAATCCTGAGCTTTTATCGCGCTTGGCATCGCTTAACGTGGTGATTTCTCTTCTCAGTTGCCAGGCTCCCGGCATTTTATAATGTTTTTTTATTTATTTATTTATTTATTTTGCCTGTTTGGCCGGATTTTATAATGTTAAACTTTAAGGGGACTCGCTGGTGTAGTGAGCTAGGGTGTCGGCTTTCTACAAAAAAGATCCCTGTTCAAATCCTTGGCGTGCGGGATTTTTCATTAAATAAAAGTATTTATTTAATGTAAAAAAATCCTCAAGCAGGCACCGGATTGGAATATTGGATCTCACCACAATAGCCACCAGGCAACTCTACGAGGAGAGGGAGTTGCTGTGACAACCCGTCCTGTGGAAGGGACGTAAAGAAGGTTCCCTCTCAGTGATGCATAAAAAAGCAGCGTTTTGCGATTTTAATGTCGAATTTGACTGGCCTATTTGGTTTTTTTAGTATTAAAATAGAAAAGTAAAGGGGGGGGGGGGACTTGACGTCAAACAGATCATATAGCGACTAGGGAGCGTTGGGTTTAGCCTCTAGTCAGGGGCGTATATAGGGGGGCCGAGGCCCCCCCCCCCGAAAAGGGATATAGAGACAATAATGGGTCTCGGCCCCCCCCCCCCCCGAAATGTTTGCTCGGCCCCGCAGCACGAAAATCCCATATTCCGCAAAAGAGTGAAATGTTCCGCGAACGGCACATGAAAAAAAATTTTGGTTCCGCAGGCGGGAAGAATTTTGCTTCTCTAAAAAAAAGATAAAATATTTTTGCGGACGGGAAAAAATTTTGGTTCCGCGAAAAACAAAATTTTTCGCAGAAAAGTTTTTGAGAACAGCCCCATCCCCCCCCCCCCCCCCCCGAAAAAATTTCTATATACGCCCCTGCCTCTAGTAAATTAAAATATGTAGGATGAAAAAGTATGTGAATTGTACAGTTGGCAAATTGACTAAATTTAGTTGGCATTTTTGGCCTCCCCCCCCCCCCCACCCCTGAAAAATCTCATCGCTACGCCCCTAATCCAGATATATTAGGCGGGTTTCGATTATGAAATTTCTCATCTTATACAATTATTCTTTCTTCATAAGGTGATTTCTTAATTTTTCTTCGAAAATAGTATTAAATGAAGTCATAATGCATAATGAAAGTTAATTAAAATTGTTGTTATGAGTCTGTTGGTTTTCATTAAAATTCCAATATATATATATATATATATATATATATATATATATATATATAAAATAAAAAAAAAATTTATGAATTAAATACCAGAATTATGAATAAACGTGGTGAAAAAAGGTCAAAAGTTCATTAGGAGTCGACATCCCTTTGACATTTAGCGCAACGCTCCACTCGAAACATGTGGAAACAAATCAAATGCCTATGTAATATTAAATGTAAAGTGCACGGAGGCCTCTATTGATTTTCTAGCTCTTATTTTAATTTAATTATTAATTAATTATAAAAAAAAATCAATTCACTCTATTAAAAAAATCGTGGACTAATTGATATAAAATATAATTTCTGAGATGAAATTTTAATTTCAACCTAATTAAATTGATTATTTATGAAATTTCGTTATTCCCTTTTTAATCTCATTTATTTTTCAATTTTTATTCTTTCTTGTTTATGTAACAAATTTATATTTTAATGTAGAGAGAGAGATATAGAATTGCATTCATGCCATAAATTCGATGTCGAGATATTGATGGAAATCACGTTTTGAGGCCCCCTGAGCTAAAAAAAAAGTGGGATCCTCAAACTAGTGAGTTCAAAAAAGCATGAAGGAAATGAGCCACGAGGTTGAAATTTTATATTTAAGATAAATACCCCCCTGTCACGGGAAAATATATATCTACTAGTACTTTATTGCAGGTCCGGATCTAGGAGGGGGGGGCAGTGGGTGGGTGTGCCCCGGGCGGCAGATATCAGGAGGCGGCAATTAAAGAAAGATTTACTAAAAAAAAAAAAAGGTAAAAATGATATGAATTTTGTATAGAAAATTTTAAGGAGGGGGCGGCAAATTAAATTTTGTCCCCCCCTAAAAAATCTTCTAGTTCCGGCCCTGCTTTATTGATTTTTAGCTAAAATATTTTTGAGTAGGCCTATATATATATATTTTTTTTTTTTTTTTTTTCGATTTTCTCAAAATTTGCTCTTAAGATTTTGATTAAAATTAATATTAATTTTTAATTATTTTTTAGATGCTCCTTAAAATTTCATTTTGTCTCCATCAGAAGACAACTTTCGATTATCAAAAGTAACATAAAGTTGCGTGACAGCCACATCAGATTTTTTCAATTTGGTTAAATATTTTTGAGATTTATATATTTTAAACAGATATTAGTATTCAAAACATCTGGATTTTTTTCCGACTTGGACTAACAAGTAAGTCAAGCCCACGGGCTTGGTGTATGGGTTAGCGTGCTAATCTTCTAAACCGAGAGTCGCGGGTTCGGGCCCCAGGCAGTCCGATTATTTTATTTAGATACCAAATGGCTTAAATAAAAATGCCTGGACCCCAAAAATATATATAATATATATAAAATACGAGTATCGTTAAAAAGTCTTAATGGTCCAAGTTGCCGAAAAGACTGTGTGAATGTGAGCGTGACATTTTTAATTGAATATAAAATAAATAATCAAATATTCCTTTTACTTAATTAATAAATAATTATATCACCCATCAATAAACGATTTGCTCTCTAATAAAGAAAGCTAAGAAAGTCCTGTCCCCACATTTATCCCCCCACCAACAATGAATTTAAATATTTAAATCTTATGACTATTAAAAGAGAATCAAAATCAAAATTATGGAAAAATCCATGTGGACGAATTTATAGAAATAAAAAGAAGCACGGATGAATTGAAAAGCAAAGGAAAGGTCCGGCCTGGGATGCTGCCCCTGACTCAAGAGAAGAGCAGTTGGGTGCGGCGACGACGAGCGTCGGGACCTCTCATCCCCCATTTACGCATCGATCCGCAGCATCCATTCACAAAAGCAACGGAGCTTTGGGCGTCGGCTCCTCAACCCTCTTTGGCGGCAACTTTCCCCACCTTTCTCCTCCCACCATCATGAAATTTGAACATCGAAAACAACATTGGATGGAAATACTCTATAACATGCTAGTCTAAAATGACCCCGAGGAAACTATACTAACAAGATTTAAATATTGTAAAATTTTAAAAACAAAAATTAGATGTTTGAATACAAAATGCAAAATTAAAATAAGAATAAAGACAAGAGTTTTTCGTGGCTTTCTTTTTATGCATTACTAGGACATGAGGCAACAATCAGCTCTGTTGAAGTAATAAATATTTCATTTGAAAAAACAAAATAAATTATATTACTTCCTACGCCCTGGGATAGTGCTGGGCTGGCCCACCGGGATGCCGAGAATATCCCGTTGGGCCCTCAAATATATTTAAGGTTTTTATTTCACTAGGTACTTAATTTTGTTGCAATTATTCAAAAAATTATTTTTAAGCACCTTGCGGTAGGGTTAATTGGCAGAAAACGTCACGTAACAAAAAGCAGCAGTCTAAAAACAGGGATGTATGGTAGAAAATTTCAATAATTTTTTTCGCGAGGTTGAGCGTCCTTGCGCTATTTTTTGGGAGGCTCAAGGACGTCGATAGCTCGAAGAGCAAGGGATGGGGCGAGCACCTCACCTCCACCATCTCCAATAAGTACATTAGCCCTTAGGACAGTTTCTTCGTAGGAGACAGTGGCGTCATTGGGGGGAGGGGGCAGGGGCATTTGCACCTCTCCCCAATTATGCAATTTTATATTATTCTAAATAAAATATTTCAAAATATATCTACGGATATATAAACTGTACAAAATTAAACAATCAATTAAAATAAATATCTTTTAGCCAAATTTAAGTACTTATTTGTAAGTAATTTATAAGAAAAAAAGTTCCCCCCCCCCAAGAAAAAGTTGATATGACGGCACTGATAGGAGTACAGACGCTCGCTTCCCGCCCTGGGTCACAAAAATTCAAGTTAGTTAATTTGAAAAATTATGGCATTGAAAAATGATGACACTATGAAGTTTATTCGATGGAATATTGCGAATAATTATTTGGTATCCAAATGGCTTAAATAAAATCATCGGACTGCCTGGGGTCCAAACCCGCGACGTTCGGTATAGAAGGTAGGCACGCTTCCAACTACGCCAAGCCCGAGGGCGTTTCTGAGGATGATTATTTAGAGGTTGAAACTGACGAAAAAATTGCACATTGATAATCGTTTAAAATAGGATGATTCATCATAATATGACAAAAAAATTGAAAATTTCAAAATTTTTGAAAAAACTTTTTTGGTAGCCTACTACTTTCAGGTTTACTCCAAAAGTTGAAAGAAATCTACAATCTTAGTTTAAGGAGTATATACCAAATTTCATCGATCTGGCTGCTCTGGTTTTTAAGCAATCGTGTTCACACACACACCCCGACATATTTCCAAAAGATTATACGAGAAAGTTTTGGGGAAGTCATTCCCGATTGATTTAATATTGAAATCGTAATTTTTATTTTATTTATCAATGTTTTTTTTTTTCGGATCAGATTATATACGTAAACCCGGGAGACACCGGTATTTACAGATAGTGATAGTGATAAAGCGAGGAAGAGTCATAGAGAGGGGGATAGTCGGAGAGGGAGAGGGAGAGTGCCGGTGTCTGCTTTCATGAATGGCGCCAGCTGGCGTTGGTATCGATCTGCGCCCGCGGCGACTCGGCGCCGACCTTCACCCTTGACCCTCCTTCATCCCTCCTGCCCTCGCCCTTAGGTTCTGAAGGCCTTATGACACGCTTTCCACACTGGTCCATTCAGGGTCCTATCTCACTACTCATCTCTAATTTCTAGTAAAAATTTTTCTGGCTTTCGCGACATAATCTGTCTGTGTGAATCTATATCCAATTTTAAGCATGAAGGAATTGAACTAGGTGGTTGAAATTTTATATATAAGTTAGACGCCCCCCTGGAGCGTGAAAATAAGCTTTTAAACAAATTCGGCCAAAGAGTACTAGTACTTTACTGATGGACTTTTTTTTAGTTTTTTTCGATTTTCTCAAAATTTACTACAACTTGAGGCATGGGCGTACCCAGGAGCAAATCTAGGGGGGGGGGCATGGTCAGATCATGGTCGTCCAGGGGGGGCAGATCATGGTCGTCCAGATTGTGACATAGCTATTTTTTATATAGAGGGGTAAAGCGTTCGAATTAAAGGCCTAAAAACCCTCGAGTCCTAACAAAAAGAATCATTCCCCGTCGCCAACCACCAATTTTGTTTCGTTTCATCACTTTATAAACATTCAATTTTTTTTTTTGTTGCTTCTAGGGGGGGGGCAGCTGCCCTCCCCTGCCCCTCGCTGGGTACGCCCATGACTTGAGGTAAGATAGTTGAAGAAAGCGAACAGATTTTTATTTTTCAGAATATTTATTTAATCTAATGTTCTCATTTTGCTATTGAAATCTTCTGAAGACCACTTTACTCTTATACTTCATAGGAAAGATTTCTCCCATGTTTATAAATTTTATATTTTGTAAAGCTTACTGTACTCTCGGAAACTAAATATATTCCGACACAAAAAAAATCTGGAGTGACAAACTCAGAACACTAATTTCGATTACCGAAGAATAAGAGAAAGAAATGTGCTGTGAGACTAGCCTCACCAGATTTTTTAAATATATATTGAAATGATAATAAAGATCATGTAAAAAAAGTATGCAGCCCTTTGACTAAAATTAGTAATCCAATAAACTGAAATAACCGGGTGTCGCAAGTGGGTTAGTAAAGCATTTTCATCTTTCAAGCTTCAGCAGTGACTATTTTTTCTATCCAAGTTTTAGATAATAAATATTAATTATAAGTTTTAAATATATTAACAATTCAAAGGCAGAAGAGACCGAAAGAAAAAGGAAGTGGTTCTTAGCTCAGGTAACGCGTCCACAAATTCAAATTCAATTGAATGATCTTCTAAATCAATGATATTTACCATCCAGTTTTGAAATTACTTTCCATATTTTATAGGTCATTTAATTAATGGAATATTTTAAATTAAAATATTCTATTTAGAATGTCAGTATTATCTAAAGAATAGCCCAAAATATATCTATCTTTGATCGAACGCGCGGCGTGACGTCAGAGCGTCTCTGACGTCATGTGGCGTTGCTTGGCGACGGGACGTCTTCCTGGCGTCCTAAGCGACGCTGGTTTACGTCCAGGTGGTGACTTCCCCGGAAGGGATAACAATTCAAGTGGTAATTTTTTACTTTCTCTTACCTCTATATATATGTTAATATATAGAGAGAGAAAGTATTGGATTCATGTCAAAAATTCGATGTCGAGATTTTGATGGATCTTCACGTTTTGAGGTCACTGAATCCAAAAAAGTGGTTTTCGCAACATGGTCTGTCTGCCTGTGTGTGTGTGTGTGTCTGTGAACAAAATATCTCAAGAAGAGAAAGAGCTAGGAGGTTGAAATTTTATATTTAAGTTAGGCACCCCCATGGGACGTGACACGAAGCTTTTGAACAAAATCGACCAAAGAGTACTAGTACTTTACTGAAGCACTTTTTCAGTTTTTTTTTTCGATTTTCTCTAAATTTGCTACAACGATTTTTTTTTAAATTCAAAAATCAATTATTTTTTAGATTCTCAATAAAATGTATATTCTCATTTTGTGATTGAAATCTTCTGAAGACCACTTTACTCTTGTACTCCATAGAAAAGATAAGAGAAATGGTTGCCATGGTAACAAAATATAAATATTTCCCCATAGTTATAAATTTTACATCTTGAAAATCGAATGTACTGTACTGTCGGAAACTAAATACATGTCGACACAAAAAATCTGGTGTGACAAGCACAGTACACAACTTTCGATTACCGAAGGTAAGAGAAAGTTGTGTGCTGTGCGCCAGTCACACCAGATTTTTTAAAAAGAACTTGAGAGAAACATAATATTTTTTTCCCTTTTTCTGAATTGAGAGATTATTTGTATGGTAGAGTGGGTGAGATAATAGCTCCCCTCAAAAGGGTCAATTCGTATTGGAACGGTAACCTTACAACGGTTCCCAAACTTTTTTGATGTGCGGCCCACTTTTTCCGTAAAAAAAAAAACGCTGAGGCCCAGTGTATACTAGGGTATACTGGGTATAAATATGTGAGTGAATGTGTAAGTAAAATGGGTTGGTACAAAATCACTTAAAAAAAAAAATGATTTTATTGCATTTACTTTTAGTCAGGGAGCCCAGGCCCATTTTTACAAGTTATTACTATCAAACTAATTTTCCGTGAGTAGCTTCATTTTGATGAGACGACCAACATTTTCTCTTACAACAATTCTTGATTGTGGTATATAACAGGAGTAGCAGGGATATAATATTTCAATTTGACGATTCTCAAAAATTTATTATTTATTTATTTATATCATTTTCGAAGTGGGGGACTCTGATCAAACCATATATTTTGTCGGTCAAATATTTTTTTTTAATTAATGTTAATAATTTTCTTAAGATTTAATGAAAATGAAATTTGATTTAAATTTCAAAAATTTATTATTATTTATGGGTTTTTAGTCAAATTGAAATATTATATTCCTGCTACTCTTGTTAGTTACAACAATCAAGAATTGTTGTGAGAGAAAAAGTTAGTCGTCTCATCAAAATCAAGCAACTCACGGAAAATTAGCTTGATAGTAATAACTTGTAAAAATGGGCCTGGGACCGTGGACTATTTGTATTAAGAACAAAAAGCAATCTTAAAAACTTTGGGTCAGGTTTGAAAAAAGTCAATGCTTTTTTGACCTTGTTTTATGCTTACAATATTTGGATGAAAACTGGATAGTTTTAGCCTTAAATCGCACTAATCCTTCAGTACAATATTTTTCAAGAAAACTAAAGTTAAAAAGCTCATTTATTTTTATTATTATAAGAACAGAGTGGAAAAAAGTTTCTTATTTTCGGAAAAAAAGTCGCCTTAAAAGTCTATTTATTCTTTTTTAGCCAAATAGTCATTAAAAAGTCTGTTTTTGGCAAAAAAGTCTCTTAAAAAGTTGCTACCAAGTTTAAGAATTAATAATTGGAAAAAGTAAAAGAAATACAGCCTTGAAGCACTGTACAATTTCTTTTGATAACTCGGACACCTTGTATATAATTTTAATAATTTAAATAATAATCGAGACCTATTCATTTGAATAAGATATTGATATTTATGAATAGCTCAATTCGAATTTGACTAAACACTAAACTATTCACATATTTATTAAATATAATGTTATATAATTCGATTGAAAAATACGATTGACAAATAAATACGAAATGAAAAAGAAATATGGACAGATTTATGCTGAGGAACTTTGACAGATGAAACAAATTATTCTATCCCTATTCGTTCTATTAATTATATATTATTTGAGGTAATTTTAAGCAATGAAAGATTCTAAAAAATGAATTTCCAGTTTTTGCCATATAAACAGTGCTTAACTTTAAGTGGGCCGCAAAAAAAGAGTTTATAAATAAATATAAATAAAGTATATTATAATTTTATATGCTGGTTTCGTTTCTAATTCAGATTTCTATTTTATTTTTACTTTGCGTCGGATATATTGACTGGGCCGCAAAAATGTTCATCTCGGGCTGCGAGTTTTACACTCCTGTCCTAAAGTATACATATAAAATTTTCCCCTATTGCAAAAAATTTCTCTAGGACAACAAAAACATCAATCAGTGAGATGAATTCAGAGAAAATCTTTAAAAAAAGATCCAAGATACTATTTCGAGACGGCTATAGTGAGCCGTACATACTGACAAGAGCCTTACCACTTTTCGTTTTTTTGACTTTCCTAACAAACTATAAAGACTTGAAATGAGCGAAAAATTCCTTTGGGCCACAGGTGTCTTGCGACGTGCAAGTTTAATACCAGAAAAATCTAAGAATTGAAAGTGGAAATTGGATAAGATGAAATGAGGATGAATTGATTTTTGGCGAAAACCAATGAAAAAAAAATAGTCAATTTTGCTTTATAAATATGGGATGCCGAAAAGAACTGTAACCCGATTTCCTATAACTTCTACTTCAATATTTATTTTTAACACTTCTAGTAGTTAACTAATTACTAATCCACCCCAACCATTTACATAAATAAATTTTGTTCTAATCAGATAAATTTTAATTAATTAACTTAATTCTTTGAAATTATATCCAGAAGGAAGGGGTTGAGTTCTCCGAAAACTGATCTTATCTTTGACGGAATTTACCTGTGAACAATACAAAAATCAATGCCCCCCCTCTTTCAGTTATCTCTATATCTCTCCCTGGATGACGTGGTTTGTGACGTTAGGCAGATAGTGTTGCAATATGCATATCGGGAAAACGTCACGCGAATTCTGTGACGTCAAAAGGATTCGATCCACATGCAAAGGGGTAAAAATAGATCCATATTAAAGACACGAAACAAAAGGAACGGAATTCCTTTTTTGTTTTTAAATTTAATAGGGAAAATTAAAAAAAAAAAATAAAAATGTGAATTTGGTTGTCTATGAATCAGGGGTTCCGAATTCTGTTCAATTTGAAGGGAGAAAAAACAATAGTTTAGTTTAATAGATACTTTATGTGTTTCAAGGGCAGGTCCAGAGGAGCTTTTCGGGTGTGACTGGTCACACAGTATACAACTTTATCTTGATTTCGGTAATTTAAAGTTGCATTCTGATAGTATTTACGAGATTATTTGTGTCGAAATTTATCGCACACCCCTACAGACCCGGACCCACTTTTTTAACACATACTTTTTTTCTCATTCACACACTCATACACACAGTCTTTTCGGCAACTTAGGCCATTTAAGACTTTTACGATATCCTTATAGAGATTAATATACATATTAGGGGTCCAGGCATTCTTATTTAAGCCATCTGGTATCCAAATGGCTTAAATAAAATCATCGGACTGCCTGGGGTCCGAACCCGCGACTTTTGGTATACGAGGTTAGTACGCTAACCTCTACACCAAACCCCGAGGGCTTGTAGGTATTAATTATTAGAAAAAATAAAATTTAATTTCCAAGACAAATATTTTTCTCAAATCTCGGGGGGGGGGGTAATTACTCCTTTACCACCCTTGATGTATTTATAACAACTTAAAAATTGTCTTTTTTAAAAATCTTTACTTTATTTTTCATCTTAAAATTCGAGATGAAAGTTCATTATTATTAATTTATTTCATTTTTTTTTTTATGTATTTATTTTCAGAATAAATAGAATACAATAAAATAAATTAATTAGGGCTACAGAGAAATCTCTCTAAAACAGCCCTGATTGACAAAAAGTTTATATAGAAGTACAGTTTAGAGATAAAAATAAAATCTTAGAGGGGCGTATATAGAAATTTTTTTCGGGGGGGGGGGGCTGAACTCAAAAATTTTTTTGAGAAACTACATTTTTTTCACACGAAATTTTTTGCGGAACATTTTTTTCTTTTGCGGAACCAAAGTTTTCCATCCTGCGGAAAAATTTGTTGCGCTGATGTCTGTATATCCCTATATGTATGTGTTTGGGAAATTTCGGGGGGCCTGGGCCCGAATAGAGAATAAGATGTTTTTATATTCTCTGTGCTAGAGTAAAAATAAATCTATATTATTTAAGTTTATATTGAATAAGTCCATCAGCGATATAATTTTAATGAATTAAAAAAAACGGCGAATTGAGGGTTGGGATATCACTTGACAAGCGGCAGACAGAAGAAGAGAGCTCCTTGGAGGCAACCGATCGATTCTCAGGCGCCCTTAAGTTAAGTTCAGAGTTCAGATCCACGTTGGCGTTGGCTAGCAACCAGCAGGGCTACATCTCATCTTTCTTCATTCACAGACACGTTTTTACCCGCCATCATTCACTCATAAACATCACTTTTATACCTACTGGAATTATGCAAAGTAACATTTCTATCTTTGATTGTTAGAGTATTGAATAAGATTATTATGTTAATACAGATGTACGTAAAGAAAAATATCAGGTGTTTTATTGTAAAAATTGCATCGTGATAAGAGGCAAATTTTTTTTTTATTATAGCCTAATAAATAATATTGAAAGATTTATAAATTTAAATATTATTGATTAGTAGTAGCCTATGCCTTTTAAAGGGAAATTTCGCAAATCATTGTGGAAATGGAAATTTGGAGCATATGAAAATGATTTTTACAATGAATGAATATGTTAAATGAAGGGAGGGATGAAAGCGAGTCCACCTGGGACGTATGAAGGCCAGCGGGATCGATCCCGGGCCTCTCGGACGAGTTCACGCCAGTTCAAGGGCAAAGGGCAGCTGCACTCGCATGCATTCCAGCGCAAGAGACAGAGAGACACCTCTCTCTCTCTCTCTCTCTCTCTACCTATCTACATTATATATATATATATATATATGTGTTTATTTGTTTTTCTTTCTCTTTCTCTCTTTTACACCTCGCGTTTCTATTTATAGCTAGATAAAATTATTATTATTGTAATAATACGGGCAAAGTATTTAAATCTTAAATTTTTAAAAATACATCCAAATTTTAACAGAGCTGCCGAGAGTTAGGACTGTATAGGTAATTATTATACTCCCATTCCAAAAAAAAAATTTGAATTAAAGTTTTTTAAGTCAAGGGTTATAGGCCTATCAGCCATACAGCTTCCTACACCAGAACTTGACTGCATGGCTTATATCAACGGTTCCCAACCTTTTTTGATGTGCGGCCTACTTTTTCCGTAAAAAACGCTGAGGCCCAGTGTATAGTAGGGTATACTGGATATAAATGTGTGCGTGTATGTGTAAGTAAAATGGGTTGGTACAAAATTACTTTGAAAAAAAATCTTATTATTATTCTGGGTGTTGAAGTTGCAATCGGGAAAAGAAAATATAGGAGGCAGCAAATAAAGAGAGCCTTTCAAAGTCTAAGGAGACGTTTCAGACAAAATTTATTTAGTCCTTCTAGACTGGCTGTATGCAATTGAAGCAAAAAGTTGTCATTTTTTATTCCCCGAGAGTCTGTGTGTGTACAAGTGATTAGGTAAATGTGAAAGTCTATTCATGTGTCTCTAAAAGTGATTCTTCTTCTTCTTCTCTCTTAGTCTTATCCCCGCAATGAGGGGTCGGTGGAATGGTTTTTTTACGACCGGAAGAAATAAAACAGGCCAGTCCGCAGCATGATTTGAGGGGGGTGAAAGCGGCGGTTGAAAGTAAGAGAAAGTATAGAAGGAAGGGAAAGACATGTAAAGAATAGGACTGCCAGGCCCAGCTCGGGTAGCTCGTGGTCGCCATCCACGTACCCACACAAATGTGGGCCCCTGAGCAATATAGAAGTGATTAATCAAAAATATTTACAAATCTAAAAATGATATTAAAAATAACGATTCCAATTTTTAGAAAAATCAATCTAAAGAGAGTGAGTATACTTCCAGAAATATCAAGAGATTTGACATTTATTTTGCGCATGATCGTATATGTATTTGAATGAATGTAGAATCGATCCCTAACAATTCTCAATTCTAGGAAGAAACTTTCAGTATAAATAAATCACCTAAGCTGAGAAAGGGGATAATTCCTGGAAGAGCAAACCAAAATATTTGAATAGCATTTACAAGGCAAATGTTAAGTCATTATTTCAGCTTAGAGAGAAATGCATGGGGGATTACTTTAAAAAAATAATTTGAATAAATAAAGGAGTATTTTCATTTTAAATGTTTCATTTAACTTAATTCCAACCAATCAAATTAATATAAAAATATAATATCACAATTATTAAATTTTTCTCAATAATATTGATACACTTATGATTTCCAAAAGAGATCTAAATTTTTACTACATAGGCATCTATTACTCTGTTCAATTTTGTAAAATTAAACTAATTTCACTTTATTAATTGATTAAAAACCAAATTTGGGGTTTTATTAGAAGCTTAAGTTTCAAGGTTCCATGAACATCATAAAATTTACTTGGTAATGTACCGGTATGTGACATTGACATAGGTTGGGGAGTGAATTGTAAAACTCTCCTTCCGTATTTGTAATTATTTTAAATTTTTAAAGAGCAACAGAATATTTAAAAACATTTAGTCAAAATATGATTATATAACATGCAAGGGGACCCCGGGCAATCAGCGTGTGGAACGCCCCCCGGTAGCCACCGATACTATGTATTTTCAATATATAAATAAATTGATCACCCCTAAATGGCCTCTGAAGCCGAAAAGGGTTAAAAAAAAAAAACATGCAAGGGCGGATACAGTCACACCAGATTACCCCCCCCCTCGAGAAACACCTATGGATCCGCTTTTGATAAGATGTATTCTTAGTGTAAAATTAAATAGTCATATGATGAATTGGTCAAAATTATATTTTTTTTTTTTTTAACACTCATACTTTTTTCTCATTCACACTCACGCTCACACACACATTCGGCAAAGCCATATAAGACTTTGACGATAACCGTTATATATGATAATATCTATTGAGGGTTCAAGCATTTCTATTTAAGCCATTTGGTATCCAAATGGCTTAAATAAAATCATCGGACTGCCTGGGGTCCGAACCCGCGAGGTTCGGTATAGAAGGAAGGCACGCTACCAACTAGTCCAACTCCGTAGGCTCAAAATTATTTGCATAAATCAATAATTTAATTGTCATTAGTGCCCCCGGGCCTGGTGTAGTTGGCTGCGTGCCTACCTTTTATACCGAACGTCGCGGGTTCGGCCCTCAGGCAGTCCGATGATTTTATTTAAGCCATTTGGTATCCAAATAGCTTAAATAGAAATGCCTGGACCCCCAATTGATATTATCTCATATGTTATACCCTAGTATATGTTATCGTAAAGTCTTAAATGGCTCAAGTTGCCGAAAAGACTGTGTGTATGCGTGTGTGAGTGTGAGTGTGAATGAGAAAAAATCTGGTGTGACTGGCGCACAGCACACAACTTTCTCTTACCTTCGGTAATCGAAAGTTGTGTTCTGTGCTTATCACACCAGATTTTTTGTGTCGACATGTATTTAGTTTCCGACAGTACGGTACATTCGATTTTCAAGATGTAAAATTTATAAGTATGGCAAAATATTTATATTTTGTTACCATGGCAACCATTTCTCCTATCTTTTCTATGGAGTACAAAGGTAAAGTGGTCTTCAGAAGATTTCAATCACAAAATGAGAATATACATTTTATTGAGAATCTAAAAAATAATTGATTTTTGAATTTAAAAAAAAAATCGTTGGAGCAAATTTTGAGAAAATCGAAAAAAAAAACTGAAAAAGTGCATCAGTAAAGTACTAGTACTCTTTGGTCGATTTTGTTCAAAAGCTTCGTGTCACGTCCCATGGGGGGTGCCTAACTTAAATATAAAATTTCAACCTCCTAGCTCTTTCTCTTCTTGAGATATTTTGTTCACGGACACACACACACAGACAGCACAGACAGACCATGTCGCGAAAACCACTTTTTTGGATTCAGGGGACCTCAAAACGTGAAGATCCATCAAAATCTCGACATCGAATTTTTGACATGAATCCAATACTTTCTCTCTCTATATAGGCCTATATTAACATATATATAGAGGTAAGAGAAAGTAAAAAGTGTCAATGTTTAAAATAAAAGTTTCACTTAAAAAAAAAAAAAAATTGTCATTATATTTACCATAAGACATCCATACATAATATTTATATAGTAATAATAAATAAATGTCTAAAAACTGCGTTATAACAATAAGATAATTGTAGTATGATAATTTACATACACAGGCTATAATTGTTAAAACTATTTAAAGCCAAACTTGTATTACGTAAGATATAAGATTAGAACACGAATTTGACATTAATGATAGGCAGGTGCACCAATTCAATAAACACTAAAAATTTAACTTTTTTATTCTCCTTAGGTTGCATGATTCGAGATCGGGGTAAGAAAAAATCCGATTGAGAGGGAAATAATCCTTAGTCACTCAGAATGACGCCTTTTTTTTTTTTCTTTTTCTTTAAATCCAGCTTTTGAGGTTCAAATTGATTCTTTATTAAATAAAAAGCATGAAGGGGGCAGAAGTCTTAGCTTGGGTAGCTTGTGGTCAATCAATAACCATCCACTTAATAGGTTTGAACGCCTTTTTTTTAAGTCATTGATTAATTCAAGTTTCGTATTATCATTTTATTTTATCATTGGCAAAAAAGCTTTTTCCTGATATGAAATTTTTCACCTTCTCGGCACGCGCGTGTATCTGACGTCACGTTGCCATGGCGACCTGTTGCTCACTGACGTCAGCAGGAGGGGGGTTCCATTCACGGCCTGGGCCTCCCCCTAAAGAGCGACATCGTGTTGTTCATTCATTCATTCATACTTGTAACCAGGTGAAAAAAAATACCTTTCAATCCATTCATAGAAGCACCCATTAACAAATTATTCGTCAAATAACTCATAAAAACTCAGGTGCTAATGACAATTTAATAAAATAAAATAAAAAATTCAATTAAGTTATGGATGAAAAATGATAAATCAATAAATATATCCTGTTGACCTTTAAGTATTTAAGGTCACTGATCTCACCTTCATGGAGGGTGAAGTGAAATAAAATTTTATAAAAGGGAAAGTTTACATAAATATTTTTAGAATGAGAGAGAAAGGGCATTTTAAAATATTGATAAAGTTCCTTCGCCTCTATATTTTTTTTCAAGAGAAAATTTAATAAGAAAAGGGGGTTAAAAAAAATGAAAAATTATTATCATCTTCATAAAACCTTTATTAAAAAAACATCAATAACCTTGAGAGAAAATCTTAAAGGAGAGAACCATCGCCTTAAGAGTTCGTGATTAAAACACTGTTATGATGTTTTGGTTGCCTAAGCCTAAGGCGTTAACTTTTTTTTAATTTAATTTAATATAAAATTTAAAATTATTTAAAACTTTTTCGATATCAAAGGCAATTAGATTCCGTCATTATTAATTAAAATTAATTAAGTTTGATAAAATTTGAATAATAATAAGCAAAAGAGTGGATGAACGTATGATGATGATGATGAAATACGAGTATATAAGGTAGATAATAAAAGCACTTGATAATTAAATACTTTAGATAGATAAATTCTATCAACGTTTCGGTCGATTCTCCCGAACTTCTTCATGACATAATGATATTTAAATAATGTAAGGGAACAATTTTTAAAACAGAATCTCGAGAATTAATTCTACCAATTTTTACTTTCTCTATATATACCTCTATATATGTTATTATATAGAAAGAGAAAATAATGAATTCATGTCAAAAATTCGATTTCAAGATTTTGATGGATCTTCACGGTTCAGAAAAGTGGTTTTCGCTACATGGTCTGTCTGGGTGTGTGTCTGTCTGTCTATCTGTGAACAAAATATCTCAAGAACGAAAAGAGCTTTGAGGTTGAAATTTTATATTTAAATAAGATACCCCCTGGGACGAGACACTAAGCTTTTGAACAAAAACGGTCAAAGAGTACTAGTACTTTGCTAATGCACTTTTTCAGTTTTTTTGATTTTCTCAAAATTCGCTCCAACGATTTTTATTAAAATTCAAAAATTAATTATTTTTTAGATGCTCTAAAATGGATATTCTAGGAGTCGGTTTCGGCATAAAATAAAATCATTCATAAAATACAATATTTTAACTATAAAATCCATAAAACCCTCTTTAATTTTCTTGGAGTCGGTGTCCGCATATTTTTCTGTCGACACCCCTGGGTCAAATATTTGGGTAATGCATTAAAATTAAAAAATATGCTTCTTAGAATTTTGTTTTTAATTCATTACATACGAAATTTTTATTTATCTTGCTTTTTTTAATGCATATGGTATTTATAAGAGAAAAATGGAAGCATTTAAACACAGTATAAATTATAATTAGCGTAAACATAAATGTATAAAGAAAAGCGAGTGAGAAAGGAGATTTCTAACCCTGTTCTCTCACTTTCCATAATATTGTTATACCGTGGTATACGGAAAACCGCAGAGGGTCGTTTATTAGCCATGGAGACAGAGGCGTCTTCCTAGAAAAGCTTCTCTCCCTCATTCCTCTATCCTCGTCTTTCGTTCCTGGAAATTCCTCTCCTCTTTTCATTTAACTTGTTCCACGAAACATCCATATGACACCGATTAATTAAACGCTTCGCGCCATTTATGCCAAAACCACCTTCATTATTCATCTTTTAAAACTGGATTTAATTAAAATAGGAAAAAAAAGAAAAATCAATAGTTTTAAAAATTCATTCTTTTACTCTTTTCTCTCTTTAATTTTTTTATTATTAACAAATTAAAATATAGGTTTTATAAATAAGAAATTATATATAATATTTAAGATATTATATATATCGTAAGGGCACACTGAGCGCAAATCGGTGGATCCGTGGCTCGACTCCCGGCGGCACACCCTTATATCTTTTTTCGGGTACATGAAGTAATATCTAATTATATAAAATATAGGTATATGTTATTTTATCTTTTTGCTGATTATTACCTGCCTGGATGAAGGAATGGTATTCTTTTAAAAATCCTTATTATTGATTATTTTATGTGGATTATTTATTTAAATGAGGAGGCGATTAGCAGAAAAGATAAAGCAGTTAAGCTTATAATCCTGAGTTGAAAACAACTCGAGTTCAAATACACCTCATGGCAAAAAACTATTAGAAATGCCTCCTCCTGAGGAAGGATACGGAAACCCACCTCAGAATTATTCCTTTGAAAGTTACTTTTTAGAGTAACCACAACGTGTCAGTTCTGATAAAATTTTTTAACGGTGAATCCAGTCAGTATGTTCATTATAGAAAAAGTCATTTTCTTATCCTCAGTTTCTATATTCGAAATTCCATATTCTTGTAGTTATCTTTTTGGATAATTAAAGATGTTGATTAAAAAATTGGGTTGTGGGGGATGAATTAGATAATTATGGGAAAATTTTGTTAGGATTGGTCGGGGATCAAAAGGATAAAAAATCGGGAAGGAAATCAAAAAAAAAGTCATTTGTCGGGTTTAATTATTTTGAAGGGGATTATTATTTAAGAAAAATAATAATTGAATTGAATTTTTTTTATATAAAAAGACTTTAAATAAAAAATAAATAATACATTTTTTAAAAGTAAATAAAATAAGAAATCGAGAGCGCCTACTGTCCTTGCGCGGCAACCCGCTCTACTTTCTTGTATATTTGATTGCCAATGGCAACTTTCTTTTCGAGAACTTGCTAATGTTCTAAATAAACATTTCAAGAGAGAGAGCTTTTTTTTCTTCTTATTTATTCACGCCATTAATTGATCCATTGAATAGACCAATTTGCATTTGCCTGCTGATGCATTCATCAATGTTCTTACGTTAGAGAAGAAAAGGGAGAGGGAGGAAGATTCTATTAATGTCAATATTTCATAGTAGGTATAAGAAACGATTTTCTTGAGAGAATAATAAAATTATATTTATAATAAGATAAATTTAAAAAAATTCACTATCGAAATTTCGGGGTCTAAACGTCATCATTAGGTCATGGGAGTATAAATTATTATTTTCTCCAACAATCATCATTATTGCATCACTGTAATGATGTATCTAGATATTAATGATCATAGAATCGAATGAATGAGTGGCTTGAAGCCAAAACTATCACCAACTTCATTCTTAAACATAGAGTAATGTACATCACAACAAAGATGTACAGTACAGTACCAAGATTGATGAATGTAAGAAAATAATAATTTATTTGACCTTGTATTCTGATAAGTGATGATTCGTCCAAATTTTATTCATTAATTGCTTCAATTCAAGATTGATTTAAATTTTTTAGTTGCTCTTTAAAATGTATATTCTCATTTTGCAGTTGAAATCTTCTGAAGACCACTTTATTGTTAATTGTTCCGATATGCCTTATTAAGATTTTTCTAGATTATTATTATTTTTTTTACATTATACTAACAACATTTACAACAAAATATTTTTAAAACGAATACACTTATAAACCATAAATGTACTAAAGACAACATAATACAAATTATATATACATTGTAAGAAAAATTAGTCGATTCGAGATTATTGACATCAATAAAGGCATCGACCGAATTACTGTTAAGAAGTGTTAATTAAATACCTTTTATACATACCAGGTAGGTAATATTTATTAAACGGTCTTTCAATTCAAAAAAAAACATATTTACATACATAAATACGTATATTATATTTATAAAAGTCGTTTCTCCTTATTTTCTTCTTTCTTTCTTCTTTCCTATTCTCATTGAAAATTATATAATATAAGTAGTGAAAAAAACCAATGATTCATGTTTTTCCTTTTATATTTTATGAAAATATTTATTTTTAATATTCTATGGAATTAATTCATTAGCATTTCTCTTTTATCTCTCTTCGCATTAATGAATGAATATTTTTATAAATAAACTCTTTGAAATGTTTATTTTTTTTATTGTATTAGCGAGATTATATTCCAAAGATTTTAATAAAACTTATTTGAATTTGCCTTGAATAAAAAGAAGCTCAGAGGAAATCAAATAAACCTGCTCTACATCCCCTGTCTTCCGAGAGGTTAGAGGCATTGTCAATATCGATATTCTTAAACAAATCAAGGGATACAAGATTGTCGATGAATGTTTATTTAAATCAACTGGAATTTAGGTAGACTTGTAGTAGAGCCCCGGGCTTGGTGTAGTTGGTAGCGTGCCTACTTTCTATACCGAACGTTTAAATTTAACACCACATTTTTACTTTCAGTTAAGCAGACCAAAATAACAAAAGAAAAACAATATATACCCACAGTATTTAAAGAAAATGTTAGATATATTTTTGCTTAAAATATAACGCATTAGTTTTATTTAATTTGCTTAAATAAATTATTTAAAAACAAAAAAAAAAAAAATAGTCTTTTTTGGAATCTAAGGCCCTTTAGACTCATCGCTATTTATTTCAAACGATTGGTAGCCAATACAAACGAAATATATTTTTCTCGCTAGGGACGGGGGATGAACCCCTGATCCCTAGCACGTTTCTTTTAAATAAATAAATTTAGGAGATATCGCTTTTCTTTTGTTATTTTCGAATTTCATAGGCTATTAAAACTAAAGTAACGATAAAATCTGGTGTTAACTTTAATATTTTAAAACTATAGCAGGGCGTAAACGTTTAGAAATTTTTTTGCAATTATGGGGAATTAACAATGTGTACCATTAACAAAAAGTGCATTTTACAAAATAATTCACAAACAAGGCGGCAAATTAGTTTTGAGAAAAAAATGCTACTAGTTTGATAATTTGATCAACAAACGATAATAACGTTATAAAGAAAGTTTTAACGAAATAAGGACAGAATGTTAATTTAGCTAACTTATTTTGTTCTGTTAAATATAGTTTAACAAAAGAAGATGTGCGTTTAAAATCTGTATCTCGCTTAAAAATATCAAAAAGTGTAGATTTTGGAATGTCGATAGAGACAGGCAGACAGGCTACGTATAAATTGTTCCACGCCGATACATAGGAATGTTCCTCATTTTGCCTAAATTTTCAGAATAATCCTTACCCTTTCTTCCGTAGTTTTTCCTTCATCCTCATGATAAATATGACTTCACTGTACTGCTTTTTTGCTGTGTGCCAAATTTCGGAAACAGTTAAACGACTAACACCAAAATCGGCGGCAACAATATTAATGGCGCCATGCTGCAAGTTTGCTCCCTTTTTATACTGCAACAATTTTTGGAGTACACCGTTGCGTTGGTAAGGTGTCAGTTGCTTTGATTTGGAACTTCCTCCCTTGCACTTCAACTCCTTTTGTATCAAAATCTGTAATAGCAGCGGGTGTCACTTTAATTTATCTAAAATGGGCAGTTTATTTTTTTCTGTCAATTATTTTTAAATATACAACACTATTTAATTTTCATTTGCTTATTGATTGCCTAGCAATGATGTTTCGATAAAATATGAACGTGTATTCTTATTTTTTTATCTACTTGAAAATTTTTATTTCTATTTTGCTCCCATTATCCTATTTTCAAAATGGTGATCACTCGAAGTGTCTTAGACCCTATTTATCGAGAGATTCCAAAATTTAAAAAAAATTCGACAGAAAAATAAACGAAAATATAAAAATAGGTTAAGTTTAGTGCATACGGTGTCTTTATTTTTTCAAGACTACTCAATGATTGTTGCTAAATATTTATTTATTTATAATTACTGTAGCATTAGTGTGTACTCTACTCTTCAGAGGTGCCTGAGGTGTTCATTCAAATGAGGTTGGGTGGGAGGGGGGTGTCACTGGTCGAGTCTTGGGAGGGGAATTCGGAGGGGAGGGAGGAGGAGAGCGAGCCTCGGCTAAATTTAGCTCTCGTGTCAGTAAGAAGGCTCGCTCGCCAGCACACACCGTTGCCAAGTCCATCTAACAAACGGACAAACGCGACGTTTCGAACCTTCATCAGGGTTATATATTTATGACTCTTGAATATACAGGCCTCTTTCTTTTTTAAACAAATCATTTTCTTGAAAGTTAAGGATTCGGGCCTATACTTTTCACATCAAATTGTTGAAATTATTAAAATGGTATCGTCAAATACCTTAAGTTGGGACAAACGGAAAATTTTTGTTATGATGAATTTGCAGCACTGGTAATGAAGCTATTTTATCGGGCACCCCTGTGATTTCAGGTTATGAGTAGAAGTTTGGAGTGTTCCTCTTAATTTATACAGTTGTATAGTCCAATTTCCCTGTCATTACCTCAATTGACAAGTTACTATGTTTATAAATTTTATATCTTGAATTAGATGTACTACCGGATGCTAAATATTCTCGACACAAAAATCAGGTTTAAGAAGCACAGCACAACTTTCAATTACCGATAGTAATTTTTCGATATTTTATTTTGCCCGTTTATTTTTCGTTATTCACTTTCTACCCGTTTAATTTTCGAAAAAGTTTTTTTTATTTTTTTTTCAATTTTGTTCTTCCCTAAGTTAGTTAAATTTTTTGGTAGGTTTTTTGATCCCTGATCGGATTTTCTTCTTTTCACAATCTTTTTTTAAATTCATGATTTTTTTGGTATTTTTTTTGGCAATTTCTTCTTTATTTTCTTGGCTTTTTTCTCTAATAAGTTTTTTTTGCCCGGAGTTAGGACTTCACTTTTTCTGTCTTTCTTTTTCTAATAGACATATTTTTTTCTCTAAAATTATTTTTTACCAGACAATCCATATTTTCAGTTTTCCATTCTCCTAGTCTGGAACCAAAATCACCACAAAATCAAATGTATAGATGTCCCATACTATCCGATTTAGCGATGTCCCATAATATCCGACAGAGGTCGCCTCAAAAAAAACCGTTGACTTAACCAAACTGGAGAAATTATTTCAAATGTTTTATAACAGAAAATTAGGATAAAAACTACTGATTTATTGTATTAATTACAAACAATAATTCAACTTTCCCAAAACGGTTTAGTAGAGCTTGGAAATTAACTCACGCCTCTCAATATTACGAAAGAAACCACAAAATATTATCTACACGTCTTATACGCTTAACAACTCAACTCATATTGACTTCAGCTATCTAAATGCTTTGTAATTAACGAGTGCACTGTCTTAGGATGCTCTATCTATTATCTATCACGGGATCTGGACCCTAACCCATACTATCCGGCTCTCCCCTAATCATCAAAAATAGTTAAATATGTTGGCCTATGCTCCTGGCTAAAGCAAAAATAAATAAAAAAAAAATTACCGAAGGTAAGAGAATGTTGTGTGCTGTGTGACCATCACACCAGATTTTTTATTTTAAACTCATTTATATGGGAATAAATTTTTTTTTTCCTTATATAATTTTTTTCCTGCATAAATAAAATTCTTCATTTCATATTTGACTTAAAAGATTTTAATAAAATTTAGTATAGAAAATCTTGATTTTCCGGTGATTCTTCTTATTACAATCTGCATATAAATAATGTATAATAATATACAATAAATCAAACAGCAAACATTTGAATAGAAAGTTGACGCCCCACGTGGCCAAAATGTAAATATTGTGGTTTCGATCCAGTATATCGACCATAAATTGTTACAATATACATTTGTTATTTTCTGAAGTTGCATTTGAAGTAATACATTTTCGTTGCTCAGGGGCCCACATCTTGTGGGTACGTGGAAGGTGACCACGAGGTGCCCTAGCTGTGACCGGGAGTACTTCTTTTCTTTGCATGTCAGTCAGTCTCTTCCCTTCTATAATTTCAACAGGCGTCAGACCGTGCGATGGGCCGGCCTGTTCAATTCCTTCCCGGTCGCAAAAACCCCCACTCCCTCCGCCGACCCCGCACCGCGGGATTAAGGCAAAGAAAGAAGAAGATTAAGTAATAAATTTTCGAATTCTAAGGGTTTTTAACAATTCTATTAATATTAGAAAATACCCAGAGGTCGACCTTTCCTCTAAGTGTAGGAGGTTTAATTGATAAGAAGTGGCTCGAAAGATGAACCACTTAGAAAAAAAAAAAAATTATATGAATTGCAAATTTAATAATACTTAGAAGATTTAGCTCTGAAATGCATGACTGATGATGAATAAAAAAAAGAGTCAAAAATTTGCTTACGTAAAACTTGAAACGTTTCCTTTAGCTTTTCTGCCTTGTCTCTTTCTCAGCAAAAAGAAATCAAACAATTCATTTCGATCAATGAAGTCTAAATAATCAATTTTATTATAAGGACATAGGCCAAAAAATAAATACTTTTGCGTATTATCCGTTTATTTGTAAATATTTCGATTCCAGTGATAAAGAATCATCTTCAGTACAATCAACAGATGTTTTGCAAATCGTTAATTCCTCCCATCCAATATGACAAAATAGCTGAGCATTCCATGAATGCAATTTTTATAATGAATTTTTAGAATGAACTACATTATAAAAATTGCATTCATGAAATGCTCAGCTACTTTGTCAAATTGGATGGGAGAAATTAACGATTTGCAAAACATCTGTTGATTGTACTGAAGATGATTCTATATCACTGGAATCGAAATATTTACAAATAAACGGATAATACGCAAAAGTATTTATTTTTAAGCCGATGGCATTATAATAAAATTGATCATCTTTACGGCCATCTACAAACAACGAAGTCTAAATAAGTTGTAGAAGAAAATTAATTTAAAAATATATTTTACAAGCATATAGAAGTCGTGAAAGTTATAAGGCGGCTTTAATTCTAGTAGTCAAAATAAGATGTTTAAATTAAATTTTCGAAAGAACTGAGAATTATGTTAATTGGATATATCTGTGTAAGTGTGTGTGACACGCGCCAACCACTCCCACGCAAATCCTCTTCTCTCTCTCTCTCTCTCTCTCTCTCTTTGACCCTTTATTTGTTTATTTTCTCTTTTCCTTTTCCATCACTAGATGGTTCTCATCTTTTCCATTACATCCCACTTAATTACCTATTTATTTATTAATATTTATTAATTGTAATAATAGAGAGGAGTGACCTCGCCTCTGTGCTCTCAATAGAGATTGAGATACAAAAGGGAGTGAGTTCGTTGATTGCTAGATGAGCCCAGCTTCTTATCTCTCTTTGTTTGCAAGTATTCAACGAATCACGGTCATCCAAAAAAATTAACAACCCACTTAATATTCACATTCAATAATTAAGGGGGTGTGATATTCAAATACAAATAAGATTTCTTAACTAAATTGAATCTTAATAAAATCTGGTGAGACTTAACAACTTTCTCTTACCTTCGATAATCGAAAGTTGTGTACTATGCTGTGGCATCAGATTCTTTTGTGTCGAGATATATTTAGTTTCCCATAGTACCTTAGTTACAAACTTGACCACTTGCGTTTCATAAGTCAAAAAAGTCAATTAATTCAAAATTTTCATGGGCTCTGTGTATTTCAAATGTTGACTGCTTGAAATAAACTATGGTTATTTTTCAAAATTTTAATCTCATATTTAGAGGTTTTATATATAATAAAAATCCTACAAAAATATAAAATTTCATAAGAATTGGAATTTCATGTGTAAATAATTCCAAAGGGGATCGAAATTTATTTGCAAATCCCCATAGGGATTTAACATTGTCTCTATGGAATGAAGAAGCGGAAAATGAATTTGAAAAATCTGAAACTACTACATCAATAAAGTATACTTCAAACAATTTTCACGAAAAATTTTACTACTAAAGAACATCTAAAAATAGTTGATTTATGAATTTTAATTAAAATAGTTAGAGCCAATTTTGAGAAAATCGAAAAAAATCTGAAAAAGTACTTCAATAAAGTACTAGTACTTTTTGGAGGATTTTATTCAAAAGCTCAGAGGACATCAAAACAAGTATATCCATCAAAATCGCGACATTGAATTTTTGAATTGAACACAATACTTTCTCACTATATATTATAAGCTTATATTAATATATAGGTAAGAGGAAGTAAAATTATGAGGAAAGAGCGTATAAACTGAATGCAAGAGGAGGGAGCGTCGATGACGATGATAGCTAAGTAAATGTTTCAGAACATTTTCCTTATTGTGGACCAACAAAAAAAATATCAACTGGATAAAAACTTTTTTTTTTTTTTATATATTTTTACTTTTTCCCCCTCCCCCCCCCCTCCCCCCCCCTCTCCAACACAGCAAAGGTTTTAAAAAATTATAAAAAAAAATTTTATTTGGGGAGGTTTTTATTAAAAAAAATCTTGTGCTTCATAGGAAAGATAGGAAAAATGGTTGCCATGGTAACAAAATATAAATATTTTTCCATGTTTGTAAATTTTACATCTTGAATTCTAACATATCGGCGGGTCGGGGGGCCTGGTAACAGAGAAGAGCAACAGTCACCACAAGTGATATCGAGCGGGGCGAAAGTTCGGGATTGGTGACCCCGAGCAATCAGCGTGTGGAACGCCCCCTGGTAGCCATCGGTACTTGTATTTAAAAATTATACGAATAAAGATAAATGGCCTCTGTAGCCGAAAACGGTTAAAAAAAAATATATACATAAAAACATATCGGCGGAAACTAAATATATTTAGACACAAAAAAATCTGAAAATCTGGTGTGACACAGAACACAACTTTCGATTACCGAAGGCTGCAACCATCACACCAGATTTTTAATAAATTAAATTAAATTATTGCCGGGTGTTGAAGAAGTGAGAAATGTTCAAGGTCTCTTTTTGAAAATTATTCAGGTAAAATATTTATCAAAAATAAGAAGAAAAACATCATATTCAAGTTCTTCATATTAGAGTATATTTTCTACTGTCTTTTAAATAATATTTTACACAATTTTCAAAGCGACTGTGTGCCGGAGGCCTGGGAACGGGAGAGCACAGTCACCACAATAGTTGCGGTTAAGCGATGGCAAATGCGGAGGTAGCTCGGGTTGGTGACCTCCGAGAAATGAGCGTGTGAAACGTCCCCCGGTACAATGTATTTCAAAAATTTATAGAATAAAATACAAAATCCTAAATAGCCTCAGTAGCCGAAAACGATTTAAAAAAGCGCCTTTGTACGATACATTTCTCAAGCTAAGAGAGCGTCATCCCATTTATGAACTTCATAGTAGATAATTTATAATTTTTTTTTGTAAAAAATTAAGTTAATCTCGAGTTAAAAGGAATTTTAATGATTTCGTTTCGATTATCCAAGAAAGGATTGTTCTAATAAACTGGTTGGTCATTAAAAAATGATTTTATGAAAATAAACAACTTAAGCACCCACACGGGGAGGAGGAAATTAATTTTTTTTTTTAAATGAATTTTTATAGAAAAAGTTCATTCACTTGCTTTATTAAATTTATAAAATTAATAAATTAATCAATATTATTTATTTATAATAAAATGGTTAGTCATTGTTGGTTTATTGTTTTGTTTTACCTATTTGTTGTCATTGTATTTGAATTTTTATTGTGTTTGTTGGACCTAGCCACCGAGAACTGGTGCCTCTAAGCAGCTGTGAATAATTTTATTTTTTTTTATTTATTTTTTTTTTTTGTCCTTTAGAGCATGTACTTTTTCAGTTTTTTTCGATTTTCTCTAAATTCGCTCCAACGATTTTTTTTAAATTCAAAAATCAATTATTAACTTTACCCATCAACCGTAGGTTGGACAGGTAAAGTTAATGTAATCGTAAAAAAAATCGAAATTTTTCCGAAGCTGCCAAAATGCGTTTTGAGGTCCCCTGAATTCATTTAAGAAGTTTTTGGAATGATGTGTGTGTGTGTGTGTGTGTGTGTGTGTATGTCTGTGGTAATTTTTTTCGTCAACGAAATCTCAAAAACTATTCATTCAATTGTTTTGAAATTTTGCACCCATAAACTAGGGATAGAGGCCAAGAACTGAAAAGCTTTTGGTAAACATCGGACCATTAGGGGGGGGAGGGAGCTCTAGGGGGGACAAAAATTTTTTTCTTACATAACCTATAATTTTTTTTATAGGCCTATATTCAGAAACTAGACTTCCTCCCGAGTAAAATGATATATAATATTAAAAACGCGTTGGGTTATTTCTTTGTATAATGGGCAGTGGCGTAGCGAGCCTAACTCGCGCCCGGGGCCCAATACCTTTTTAGCGCCCCCCCCCATTCGAAAACCATATAATATTATATGTAAAATATACTCGCAAATAAAAGGCCTCCAAAATCCCATGAGGATGAAAAAAAATTTTGGTTTTTAAAAAATAATAAATAAATAAAGTCATAGGCTCAAGCTAGACTTTAAATTTGAGACAAAATTTTTTGTTTTGCGGACCATTTGGCGCCCCTTTGTGAGTAGCGCCCTGGGATGATGACCCACCTTGCCCCTCCCTCGCTGCGCCACTGATAATGGGTGGGCAAAGTTGTGCGCTCGGCTTAGTCCGACCCTTTATTTTTTAGATGCTCTTTAAAATGTATATTCTCATTTTGCAATTGAAATCTTCTGAAGACCACTTTACTCTTGTATTTCATAGGGAAGGATAGGAGAAATGGTTGCCATGGTAACAAAATATAAATATTTTCCCATACTTATAAATTTTACATCTGAATTCATATGTTCCGTACTGTAGGGAACTAAATATATGTCGACACAAAAAATCTTCGGTACCTTCGGTAATCGAAAGTTGTGTTCTGTGCTTGTTACACCAGATTTTTTCATTAAATCTTAAGAAAATTATTAACATTATTTAAAAAAAAAAATATTTGTCCTACAAAATATATGGTTTGATCAAAGAGTCCCCTACTTCGAACATGTACATTTAGGAAATTTTAAATACGCCTCAGAGGGAAAAATAATATTTGTTTTTTTTTTCATGAGTCTATTTAGAGCTGGACCCCAGAAAAAACGACCTCAAAACAAAAAATTTGATGAAATTAATTAAAAAAATTTTTAAATTAGAATTTGGGGTTGAAGGTCCGTGAATCCGGCAAAGGTCCGAGTCGCGGAGATTTATCCTCCCGGTAATCCGCTTTGTCTATTTTAATTTGAGCAGGTTGTTACAATCTTGGTCTTGTCTTAAAGATAAATTTTTTTGAAAATAATGGATTGAACGAGTTTATATATATATATAAGAGAATCTACTTTTTTTTTTTTTTTTTTTTGATAAAGATATTTTCTCTCCAATTTGAAAGATTTGTTACAGTTTAAGAATTTTTCGAGTAATTACTGAACTTAAAGCGGAAATATAGAATTATAAATATTATTACTTACATACTCACAAATATATAATAATAAATATAAATATTTTAAAAATTTGAAAATCAATTTTCTTTTTATTTTTATACTTTAAGTTTCTTCTCTAAAATAATTGTTAATCATAGGAATTTAATTATTTTTCAATATCATTTTCCACCCCTGAGGAGCCTCACTGTTTTGCAAACACTCTATGCAAAACAACTGGACTCCATCATGTCCAAAAGTCTCTCCCACCTGGCTCAATGAACCGAAATGGCGAAGCTATCCCCCTTGAGAGGGTCACAAAGGGGAATAGGCATTTTCAATTTAAATAGAATATTGAAAAAAAGTGATGGAATAAAATTCCGGTCTTCATTAAATATTTCATCTAGAAGATCTTAAGTGCAAATAAATAAATTGCATGTTCTATTCTATTATAAATTTCTTTAAGAAAAATTGTTCCATATCAATTCTCGTTAGTTTGAGAAATATTGAAAAATAGAATGATCTTTCAAGATCAAGGAAGGGTTCCACTAAATGCGAATGTTAAGAGGTGAGAGAAGGCTTGGCTAGTGCCAAGAAAGGCTAGGAGGGTAGGGCTGTGTCCAGGTCCTTCACCTGAGGCCCTGTCTTCAGGCATAAATTAAGGGTCGTCGATCCAGGAATTCGCGGAAAGTGCTCTCGCACTAAAATGTCATTGATTTTCTCTGACATTTTGCGATCAGAACGTCCCGTAAATATTGAGAAGGATGTAGATAAATAAAATCTGGAGATGATTTTAAGGCCAATTTATTTAGATTATCTCCTCTTGATATGAGTCAACGTTTCGGAGTTCAAACGACTCCTTTTTCAGGACCATGCGAATTATTATTTATCTGGCCCCATTGTATTTTAGTATATGTATACTAGCGTAATTAATCACAACTCTAATGACAAAATTGAGGGAAAATTTGTTTCTTAAGGTGTATGTCTAGGGGTGGTAATTTTGGGAGATTCCAGCTGCCACAATTTTGAAGCTATCGACCTCAAATTTTTTTTAAATTAAAGGTATTTAAAATATCTACAACTTATAGAAGCCCTTTTTTTTGATTTTCGAAAAAATAAAATTTTTATTTAGATTAATCCCATTAAATAAAAGATATTTTTTAAAAATTTTGCTCTATAGATAGTAATTTAGTAATCATTGTGTTAAAAAATAATTAATTTTTTCCGTTAATTAATTAGCTGGAATCTTTAAAATGAAATGGGAAAAACTAACGCCATCTCTTGCCGCCTAGAGTAATTCGGTACTGAATCGTGATTTAAAGGTTTTTCGAGACAGGCACCTTAATCCCGCTTGGGGCCTGAAGAAGGAGTCGTTTGAACTCCGAAATGTTGACTCATAGCTGGAGGAGATAATCCAAATAACATAGATATACAAAAAAATATAATTTTAAATATAAAAAATCTGGTGTGACTGGTCGCACAGCCTTCGGTAATCGAAAGTTGTGAACTGTGCTTGTCACACCAGATTTTTTGTGTTGAGATATATTTAGTTACCGACAGTAGGGTACATTTGAATTCAAGATGTAAAATTTATAAGTTTGGGAAAATATTTATATTTTGTTACCATAGCAACCATAGGAGAAATTCCTATCTTTCCTATGAAGAACAAGAGTAAAGTGGTCTTCAGAATATTTCAATGGCAAAATGAGAATATACATTTTAAAGAGTATCTAAAAAAATAATTGATTTTTTGAATTAAAAAAAAAAATCGTTGTAGCGAATTTTGAGAAAATCGAAAAAAACTGAAAAAGTGCTTCAGTAAAGTACTAGTACTCTTTGGTCAATTTTGTTCAAAAGCTTCGTGTCACGTCCCATGGGGGGTGCCTAACTTAAATATAAAATTTCAACCTCCTAGCTCTTTCTCTTCTTGAGATATTTTGTTCACAGACAGACAGACACACACACACACAGACCATGTCGCGAAAACCACTTTTTTGGATTCAGGGGACCTCAAAACGTGAAGATCTATCAAAATCTCGACATCGAATTTTTGACATGAATCCAATACTTTCTCTCTCTATATATATTAACATATATATAGAGGTAAGAGAAAGTAAAAATTAGATCTTACATTATTGGCAATCTCAAGGTGTACACCATGCAGTTAGAGTTGTTATATATAAACATATACAAAATTATATAAAAATGCAATATTTGCACACATACACATATATTTTTGTATTTTTATTATATAATTTTGTATATGTTTATATATAACAACTCTATCTGCATCTCAATGGTGTACACCTTGAGATTGCCAATAATGTAAGATCTGATTTTTTATAATTTAAAAAATATTTTTATGTTGTTGTATTTCAATTATTATTTTTGCTTGTTTCAACTCTTAAGAAGCAAATGGCTTAAATAGAAATGCTTGGACCCCCAATAATATATTATAAATAATAATAACGGTTATCGTCAAAGTCTTATATGGCCTAAGTTGCCTAAGACTATATGAATGAGAAAAAAGTTTGTTACAAAAAAAAAAAAAAAAAAAAAAAAACTTAAGAACTGATGATGGCTTTATTTAATTAAAACCGAAACGTCTTCTGGATTAAAATTTTCATCCTTCCCTTTGGCTGATATCCTTTCCTCCTGTCTATTATTCTAATGGCGATTTATTTTTGTTATTATTTTTTAGAAATTAAATTCCTGAAAATGTGTGTTGATTTATTAAAAAATTCTTTTTATATAAGACCGTGCTTCATTTGGGGATTCCAGGACTTAGTTAATCCTTCTTCTTTTCTCTCTTCGAATAAAAAGATGAAGCTCCTTTTGTTTATATTTAAATAAGATACAAGTGACTTGTTCTTTTCTCTGGTACGAAATTATAAATGCAAAGAGCATCAAGAGAGAGAGAGATGAGATGATTTTTCACCCAGCTTCCGGTTGGTTCTCTTCCTTAAAGCGGAGATCTTTTTTGGTTTCTACGTGCCGGCCACTCCTCATCTTCTTATATTATAGTAACAAGCCTCGGCATCTTTTCTCTTTTGTTTATTGTTACACTATCTAATCTTAGATATTTGAATACATTTTCATGTAAAAAATAATTCTTGAGACTTCAGAAAATACTTAAAAAGACCAAGAGATTCAGATTATTCTAAAAGAATAATTTAATACATGCGGTTTTTGACTCCATAACCATGGGCGTAACTAGAGAATCTGGCTGGGGGGGGCCATGGGACCAGCCATCCTCGCTGGGGGGGGGCATGATCGATACACTTTTTAACCTCACCATCTCAGATTTGTATGAAATTTGGGTCATAGGTAGAGTCAATAGAGACTAAGAAAAAGCCCCAATTTCAACTTGATATCTCAACTCGTTTAAGAAATATGGCGCGTTAAAGTTGTCAAAAATGGCAAAAAATCGACCTAACCACATCTATTTAAATTGCTCTAAAATCTCTTAGAGATGAGATAGAGAGATGAATGAGTTGTCATTTTACACGATTTTAGACACCCTTTCCAATGATATAATGATATACAACACACCTGGGTGGTAATAAAAAAAAAATTTTAATTTCAAAATTAAAAATTTAAATTAATTTTTTTCAAAAAGTACCCCTTTGAAAATTTTGAAAAAATTCTAAAATGGTCCTTGATAAAGATATACAGGTAGCTAAGATACATAGAAAATCTAGAGATTCTGCCCAATCAGAAGTGATTTAGTGGTGCAAAGCACGGCTAAAAGTTGAAAAAATTCAATTTTTCCAGCCATCATTCATTCGTGCAAATCGGCTAATTATTAACGAAATTATAAACAAAATAGTTAATCTACAAGTCAAGATAAGAAAATTTTATGATAAAGATGGTGTTTTGCTTAGAAGAATTCTTGGGTGTAGTGATAGCGCTGAAATAACAAGTTTATAATTTCTTTAATAAATAACCGATTTGCACAAATGAATGATTTATGGAAAGCTAAAGAGTTACAGAATATCGTACATATATGTTTTTTGCATTCAGGGATCTTAAAAAATTTTTAGGGTTGTCCAAAGTTAAGAAAAACTGGGAAAATTGAATTTTTTTCAACTTTTAGCAGTGTTTTGCACCACTAAATCGCTTCTGATTGGGCAGAATCTCTAGATTTTCTATGTATCTTAGCTACCTGTATATCTTTAAAAGAAAACACCATAAAAAAATCTAGAAAACTCAAAATAAGAGCCGCTTTAGAGCAGAATTTCAATTAAAACGTTATATTCTCTATATCTCTAAAACTAGAGATATTCGAGCAAAACTGACGGCATTTTTGGAAAAAGGACGACGCATATAGAGACGAGAATAGTTCAAACTACTCCCGGTACCAAAATCACTGTTATCCTGTATAATGTTTCCCAATTATGACAAAAAACTAACGCAAGGGTTGTTTTAATTAATTTTTCTCTATGATCCCATCATGATCCCTCGATGAGGCTTATATTATCTTTTAACCTTTAAGCAAGGACCATTTTAGAATTTTTTCAAAATTTTCAAAGGGGTACTTTTTGAAAAAAATTAATTTAAATTTTTGATTTTGAAATTAAAATTTTTTTTTTATTACCACCCAGGTGTGTTGTATATCATTATATCATTGGAAAGGGTGTCTAAAATCGTGTAAAATGACACCTCATTCATCTCTCTATCTCATCTCTAAGAGATTTTAGAGCAATTTAAATAGATGTGGTTAGGTCGATTTTTTGCCATTTTTGACAACTTTAACGCGCCATATTTCTTAAACGAGTTGAGATATCAAGTTGAAATTGGGGCTTTTTCTTAGTCTCTATTGACTCTACCTATGACCCAAATTTCATACAAATCTGAGATGGTGAGGTTAAAAAGTGTATCGATTTGACGTGGAAAGAATAATGACTCGGGCCTGGAAAGCCCCATATTTTCTCAATTTTTCTTGGGGCAAAGAGCTTTCTGGGGGGGGGGGCCACGAGCCTTCTGGGGGGGGCCAGGCCCCCCCCCCGGGACCCCCCTAGTTACGCCCATGTCCATAACTTTTCTGATTAAATGAGGTAAATTAAATATCAGTGATTCGAACCATTTATTTAATTTATAATAAAATAAGTAAAAAAAATTTAAAACTAATCGACAAATGAAAATCTATATTCAATAACAATTATTAAATGATTAAGTGAAAAAAATTCGGTTTAGAGGATTCACGGTAAAATATTATATTTTAAAAAGCAGAATTTCAAAATTTTACCCCCCAAATAAATATTTTTTATATAGCTTTCAAATTGAAGATGGCTCAATAAATTTAACCGAAACGTCTTGTTTAGAGGAGTTGGTTTCAACAATAGAGGCTTACTTCGTGGCAGTTTCTTCCATATCACAACTTGTAAAATATAATAGCCTTCATAATATTAGTGAGTGAATAAAATATCACTTGCAAACTATATAAAACAATACCGAAGTTTTATAAGAAATTATAATATAAAAAAAAATCTGATGTGACTGGCGCACAGTACACAACTTTCGATTACCGAACACCAGAATTTTGTGTCGACATGTATTTAGTTTCCGACAGTACGGTACATTCGATTTTCAAGATGTAAAATTTATATGAAAAAATATTTATATTTTGTTACCTACTGGGGCAAAAACATTTCTCCTATCTTTTCCATGGATTACAAGAGTAAAGTGGTCTTCAGAAGATTTCAATGACAAAATGAGAATATGCATTTTATTGAGAATCTAAAAAATAATTGATTTTTGAATTTAAAAAAAAAAAACTGTTGGAGCGAATTTAGAGAAAATCGAAAAAAACTGAAAAAGTGCATCAGTAAACTACTAGTACTCTTTGGCCAATTTTGTTCAAAAGCTTCGTGTCACGTCTCATGGGGGTGCCTAACTTAAATACAAAATTATAACCTCCTAGCTCTTTTCGTTCTTGAGATATTGTGTTCACAGACAGACAGACACACACAGACAGACCATGTCGCGAAAACCACTTTTTTAGATTCAGGGGACCTCAAAACGTGTACCGGTATATTCATCAAAATCTCGTCATAGAATTTTTGACATGAATCCAATACTTTCTCTCTATATATATAAAGATATATACAAGAGAAAGTAAAAATAAAGAATAAGAACAAATTGACAAAAGAATATTTTATTAAAAAAATAAATAATTCTATGGGCCATTCATTAAAGATTTTTTAATAGCTTCTGAACCGCCTTATATAGACCTATCCCAAACACTCTCTTGTATACTATTAACTTTTCTGGCTATTATTTCTTAACTCCTGGGTGGGCACAACAAAACGTTGTGTATTTCTATATACCAAATCGAAAATGAGACACGTCTTAGTCATAAAAGATCCTTTTGAAAATGAAGAAAAATTTTTAAATATACTTTTTTTTTCAAAATTATAAATAATCCAATCTTTTGAAACACTTCTTTTCATTTTAAAGATTTGAAATTTGGAATGATGTTCCAATTTAGTTTACTAGAATAAATTCTATGGTAATTTATTATCATATGAGAGTCAAAGTGGAAACACGCCCCAGTTAAAAAGAATAGAATTGTAACCGTAAGTTGATAAAAATAATTTCAGGGATTAAGAAATGCCCCCTACCCCCTAAAAACTCCTCTGAATCCTTGGTTCTTATAGGCTTGATTCCCGTCCTAAAAAAAAAAAAAATGCATTAAGCTTGGTAATCGGTTAACTCTTAGGCTAATTAAAATAATTTCAAGTTATAGGGCTACATTCATATTTACCTTTCTTTTTTTTTTTTTTACAAAAAATTGAAGATTTTTCTCTCTTCAAGTTTTTCACACTCATATATAGGCATACACTAAACACTAAAAAAGTTATTTTCATTTACTACAAAATATATATATAGTAGTAAAAAGAAATAACAAAAAAAAAGAAAAAACAGCAAGGTTTTAAATTTTTATATATTAACTTTACCTTGCTTAATATAAATATAAACAAATATTTTCCGTAATCCGGGAATCTGAAGAAATTTTATCAGTGAGAGTGAACATGATTTTTTGGATTTTAAACAAACAGTGCGGGGGCTAACTTGGAAGAGATCCTACCTAGCCTAACACAAAATACGAAGAAAATAGAGAGAGTATTTGTAACCCCGTCTCCACCATCAGATCGGTGGAGCCCTCGGGTTCCTAGCCTCCAGGATTGCAATTTTCACCCTCCAGGATATTCCAGGAGAAATTGCAACCCTTTCCTGACTCGCTTTACTCATAGAGTCACCTCAAACTCACATTCAAAGATACAAAAACATATCAGACTCCCAAATGCGTCATCAAGACGTCTTTTCGCAAAACACAAGAAAACTTGGAACCTGGGTCTCAATTTTTCAATCAAATCTGACCGCATCTCTTTATGAATCGTTCATGGAATAAATCAAAGAGAATATCTTTCATTTTAGGTCTCACTTGGATTCTAAATTAAAAACAAGCAAGGGGTACTAACAAAGATACTAGAAAAAGATTAGAGAGAAGGCACCTAAGTAGCTAAAACTTAAAAAAAAACTAACTTACCCCTTTTATATTCTTGCACCATGCAAACCATTTTGGAGAGAGAATCCATTCTCGGAGCGCGGAGATCTGAAAAAATAAAAAGAAAAAAATCATTTTAGAAATATACATCTAATTTTAAATTTTTTGATTAATTTATTTATGAATTGAGTGTAAAATATTTACCTTTGGGGGGTTGACGGTTGCCCGAAGCTCCATGCCTCCTCCTTCAGCCTCTCCACTCGAATCACTGAAGAGATATCGTACAAAACCTGCAAAATAAAAAATATTTTTATATAGTATCTTCTATGTGACTTATATGTATTTGAATTTAATTTTTGATCATATTTTTATTAAAATTTGTTCATGTTTTGTATTCTTTTGAAGTTGTCCGCATGTGATGTAAGAAAACAAAATTCTTTTTTGATTATACACTCACGCGTTCCTTCTTTTGTATCCCTGAGTATGGTCGTATATCTGACCGAAACGTCGGCTTAAAGTGCCTAATAAAACGAAAAACTAGCTGCAACTGCTCTTTTTTCATCCCTGACTACAAGATCTACTCAGCTAACCACCTCACACTAATATAAAAAACGAATGCCCAATTATAATTTGTATTTTATCAAAAAGTATGAAATTAAAGAAATATTTGTTGGAAATCAGACTAATAAATTTTTATTTTCTCTTAACTATATTGTTTATGTATAGACACAAAAAATCTGATGTGACAAGCACAGAAAACAACTTTCAATTACTGAAGGTAAAAGAAAGTTGTGTGTTGTGTGACCAGTCTCATCAGATTTTTTGAATTGAAAATAAATGCATGAATAGAACAAAAAAAAAAAAAAAATAAGATATCCGCCCCAGTAAAATTCTAATAGCATTTTATTAATACTTTTTAGTAACTTCTTCGACACAATTCAAAAAATTCAAACCCGAATTGAGGTTAGTTCTATATCCAAAAATGATGCGGAAACCCACCCCAGTAAAATTCCAAGTGGACTAATCACAGGGCCGGAACTACGAGATTTTTCAGGAGGGGCAAAATTTAATTTGCGGCCCCCTCCTTAAAATTTTCTATACAAAATTCATATCATTTTACCATTTTTTTAGTAAATCTTTAATTGCCGCCCCTGATATCTGCCGCCAGGGGCACATGCACCCACTGCCCCCTCCTAGATCCGGCCCTGACTAATCATATATATCTCTCTTTTTTACCTAATGAAAAAATCCATCGAAATTCGGCAAGAAATTCGATGAATTTATGGGAGTTTCGAAATCTTCAAAAATTAATTCCGCCCCAGTAATAAGAAATTTTAGAATGACATTAAAATATTTCTAACCCACTATGCTATTTGCTTAATATTGAATATAAATTTTAACTCAAACAGAATATTTATTTTTTAGTAAAATAATTTAAAAAAAAACCAAAAAAAACAATATCTTTATGCATTTTAGGGGATGGAGCAGTTATCCCCCCAGGTTCATGCCTTCATACCTCTCCCCTTTAAGCAAATGTGATCCTTCACCGCGAAATTATTCTCAAAAACAATTTGAATAAATTTAAAATGATAAGGAAATAAAAAATTAAAAAGTGAACTAATTTTTTTCAATGACGCGTATTATCCCCCTCCTCCTTCCAGGAGCTTATATTCTCTCTCTATCCTTGGTGAAATATTTAAATTAATTTCATATTCAAAAGAATCGTTTTTCAAATTATTTGTTTTTATCATTTTTTTTTTCAACGATAAAATGCATAATGAATAATTACCTTTAATAAGACACTGGAGAGGGTGTTGGCTGATAGTGTGGTCAGGGTGAGTTACACTATATTAATTATTCACTTTTAATCACTTTAACACAACTTTATATAGAGGCGCCTGCCAGCAAGCCACACTCTCGACTGAACGAGAGACGTGTCTATCTCTCTCTCTGTAAAGGAATAAAAAAAAAAATAAATAGATGAAAATAACAATTCCCTTTTTATTAAAAGTAAAAAAATATCTTTTACTCTAATCTAACTAAATTTAGAAATGGAAAAAAACATAAACAAGTGATTTAGAATATTCATAGGTATTTCTTAAATAATCAACCCTTCACCACCCCTAACCAACCCTTAATTTAATAAAATCAATGCTATTTTTTCTATATATTTGGTTTCAATTTAGCTAAAATAAATTTAAAAAATATTTTTTTAAATTTTTCAACCCCTAATCAAATCTTATTAAATAAAATAATTAACAATGTTATTTTTTGATTTCAAAAACGAGGATTCTTGCCTTGATTAGATATTTACTTGTTATTTTTTGAACTTTTTTATATTTACTAGCGGCGCCACCCGACTTCGGCGAGCTTCTCGACTAGCCAGAGGGTTTCGACCCTCCTCAGCTTGCGGCGGGCCCTCGCCTCAAATCTATTTCAACACAAAACAATCTGGTAAACAAGTTTAGAATGTAACTTTAAATTACCTATGCTGTGCGACCAGAAAAAAAATCGTAGATTTATATTTTGAGTAATAGCCTAGTAAAAAGTAAAATTCGAGAAGATGGAAAGAAATTAATTTATGGGGTTGTCAATGTGAGTATTGTTATTGGATTGATGGAGCAGTGTCAGAGCAGATCACAGTTGAGGTCGGATGGCCGTTAGCTGAAGTTGCGTGGGTGCTTTGGGTGCGCAGCACCTTTTTCAGCTGTAGAGGCCGAGTGGGCTGGGCTGGCCGTACAGGGTCCTCCTTATTTGGACCCACCACTCTCTTGGGGCTCCTCCTCCTTGCTTTCTGGTTAATTGCTCTCTCTTTCTCTCTTCCCTGATCTCTTATTAATATTATTTCCTTATAATATAAATAGAATGAACATTTGTCTAAAAGTTAGAATAACATCAAATTTTTTTAAATTTATTTTGTTGTTTTTTGATCTAAAAAGTTTGAATAGAAATTTTTTGAATTTGTTCAATTCAATTATATTAAAAAGGAAAATAATATAAGAAGGGGATGAATGTCAAAAATTATTAAAATATCTAAATACAGTATACCCAAATTTATTAAGAAAATTTGATATAATTTATATTAATACATGTGACCGTCCACATAAAAGATTACCAACCAAATGTTCACTGGGCTAAATTTTCAGGAGAGCAGATTTACTAAAAAAGTTCAAAAAAATCAATTTTTTTTTTTTAATTTCTAATTCCGATTCTCTAGTTCTTCATCTTATATGATGAAATATACGATTCATCAGAATCGATGTATTTTTTATATAAAAAAAAAACGAGACAAAGGTGAGATTGATTGATTTGATTGTTTATATTTATTATGGGCCAGGGGGGGGTGGTTTGGGAATAAGGATCTTAAAGCAGAACTCGAGGAGAGGGAGTTGGACTCCCTCTGTGGAAGGGCTAAGAGGATCCTAGGATTCTCGAAAGAGAGGCACAGGGGAGGAGTCCCTCCTCACAATCCTCCATAGATAGAAGAGGTGGTAAAAGGAGGGTGGAAAGAATAAGGTTAGTTCAGAGAGAGAAAGAGGAGGGAGGAGAGAGAGGAAATGATTATCAGGGGGGAGGGAAGGTGGGGGGGGGGAGGGGAAATTAAAAAAAAAATTATGGGCCAGGGCTGTCTCGCCCCATTAGTCCTCATAAAATTTTACATATATATATCTTATATATATATAAGATAAAAATAAGATAAAAGTTTATTAATTAATTAAGTTAATTAATCGTAATTTTAATGAATGATTTTAATAAAACTGCTATAAAAACTTCTGATGAAAAAAACATGACTATTGCATAGGGTAATTGGCAAAAATTAATAAATATTTTTGAGTGGGGATGTACCTGGTAAATGGTAAAATGGTGGGAGCAAAAAATTATAAAAAAATTCTAAAAATACCGGCTTGCTCAGCAGGATGTGTTCTGTACAGAGAGAATAAAAACTCTATTTTGACCCCGATGAAGATTTGGTACCTTTTCAAGGGCACTTGGAAGCCGAAAGATAAAAGAAATATATTATATACAAATTAAAGAATTTAGCTAAATTATATTAGATCTCAATTAAATTTAAACAATGATAGACAGGGAGTGAGGATGTCAGCCAAAAGGAGAGCCTCTATCGAATAAAAATCTCCATTCAGAAGACGTTTCGGGTTTAGTTTGGAGACTTGGCCCTGTTGACTGATGAGCATATGACATAGTATATAATTTTTTATAATTTTGTATAACTTTATATATAACAACTCTGTCTGCATCTCAATGATGTACACCTTGAGATTGCCAATAATGTAAGATCTGATGTTTTTTATGATTTAAAAAATATTTTACGTTGTTGTATTACAATTATAATTTATGGTCTTTTCAGCTCTTAAGAACTGATGATGGATTTATTTAATTAAAACCGAAACGTCTTTTGAATGGAGATTTTTATTCGATAGAGGCTCCCTTTTGGCTGACATCCTCTCTTCCTGCCTATCATTCTGATCGTTGAAAACCCATTTATCAACATAAATTTAAAAAATTTGAATAGATCTAAATGGCCTCAAATGCCAAAAAAAACTTAAATAAATTAAAAAAAAAAAAAAGAATTTCAGAGATTTGTTGAAATTCAAACTTTTAGAAACCTTTCATTATTAATTAAAAAGAAATAATTAGAGAAAAAAGAGAAAAATATGGGGAGAAGAAATTATTTCGTGTTTAGTTACTGGAAGATAGACAACCCAGAAGACCAATTCACTAATGAATTTTTCGATTAATTGCCTTTGAACTCTTCTTCAAGAACAGTTGTTAAATTTCTATAGAAATTAGCATTTAAGCTTGAGTAGTCTGCTCTGTAAGACCTGGAGAAATTAAGGGTTGGTAAATTCGATTACTAACCTTTCAATAAGCCAAATTGAACGAATTTATTCACTTCCTATTTGGTATTGAAATTATTAGCTCAAGAGCTTCATTCAATCAACTCATCTGATTTATTATGTTATCAATACAAATATAGTGGGAGTTAATGAAATCTTTTCTATTTTCTTTGCCAATAATCCCGAATTTCGAGATAAATACGACGGGAAAGGAGAAATGGCATAATGGAAGTGGAAGAAATGCTAGCTAACCTTAGCTCAGGGCCCTGTTTATAGATAAGAAATTTTTAAAATTAATCCAGTCAACTAATGAAAAAATGTAAACCCCTGCAGGATAATAAATAGCAGCCAATTACACACAATTGAAAAAATTAACGATTTTGTTACTACTTCTGTAAAAAGGAGTTAGTCAAGGAGCCCCAATAATCTTTTTGCAATATAAACATCCTTAGTTCGGACTCCCTTTAATGCTTAGTGAAAAAAAAACTAAGAATGGCAGCCAGTTGTAAATAAATTGGTAATAACCCCCTAGGGCCGACTGCTTCAGTTCAATTAACTAGCTATCCCTTGGATATGCTAGTTGACTCAACTTCCGAGTCTTTTCCCATCTGGTTAAGCTAATCATATGATTAAATAAGATCACAGGTAAGCTAAGATCTAAAGTTCAATATAAGGCATAACTAGAGGGCGAAATTAAAAGCACAACCTGTTTTATTTTTATTTTTAGGAATTTTTAAATTTTTGTTAAAAAATTAATTAATTTTAATTTTTAATAAATTTTATAAATGGTATCTTTATTAAGTTGCTAACTTCACAAAACTTTCCTTATACCACAAATAGCTAATAATATGTGAAAAACTCATTTTTTTTATCTCGAAAGTTAAGCGTGTTCTTGTTTACTATACTATCTGTCGGATAAGTTTGCTAGTTGACTAGAATTGAAGTAACCGGCTTTTAGAGTAGAGTTTGATTTATTAAGTCATCATCTGTACTGGCTTATGCTGATCCTCAACAACGGAAAATAAATGCGATTGAGAAAATGAACCAGTCGGCCGACAGCAGGTGAGGGACTGACTTAGGGCCAGTAGTTTCATCTATGGATAGTTAGTGGAGTCTCAAGAAACCATTCCCTCTTCAGTTTTTTTTCTTAGTTTTTTTTTTTTTTTTTTTAAGATTTAAACTTTTGACCGTTGGTTCTCGTTGAAACATTTTGTAAATTAAAATTAAATATATAAATTAAACACTAGGTTATTTGTTTCAAAAGTTTTATTAATTAAAAATTAACACTTGATACGTATTTCGACAATTCCTTGTCATCATCAGAAGTGATCAAAATACGTATCAAGTGTTAATTTTTAATTAATAAAACCTTTGAAATTAGGCCTATTCATTTTATGTTAGTCAGGAATATATATCTAAGATACATGGCAAGGTGTTGAAGTTGATTTTTGAATAATTTTCTAATATCCAAGTTATTACTATCTTCGAGGGTTGGCAACTCCCTCTGGCGAGTCGAATATTCTCATAAATTCAGCTATCGAATTGTAATTTTTAAATTCTGGTAAAAAAATCTGGTGTGACTTGCGCACAGCACACAACTTTCTCTTACCTTCGGTAATCGAAAGTTGTGTACTGTGCTTGTCTCACCAGATTTTTTGTGTCGACATGTATTTAGTTTCCGACAGTACGATACATTCGATTTTCAAGATGTAAAATTTATAAGTATGGCAAAAAAATATTTATATTTTGTTACCATGGCAACCATTTCTCCTATCTTTTCTATGGAGTACAAGAGTAAAGTGGTCTTCAGAAGATTTCAATCACAAAATGAGAATATACATTTTATTGAGAATCTAAAAAATAATTGATTTTTGAATTTAAAAAAAAAATTGGAGCAAATTTTGAGAAAATCGAAAAAAACTGAAAAAGTGCATCAGTAAAGTACTAGTACTCTTTGGTCGATTTTGTTCAAAAGCTTCGTGTCACGTCTCATGGGGGTGCCTAACTTAAATACAAAATTTTAACCTTCTAGCTCTTTTCGTTCTTGAGATATTTTGTTCACAGACACACAGACACACACAGACAGACCATGTCGCGAAAACCACTTTTTTGGATTCAGGGGACCTCAAAACGTGAAGATCCATCAAAATCTCGACATCGAATTTTTGACATGAATCCAATACTTTCTCTCTCTATATATATTGACATATATATAGAGGTAAGAGAAAGTAAAAATTAATTATTTAAATTTTTATTTTTATTAATCTTTAATAAGTACGGTATAAGTTATGTGTCTTTATTAAATTGCTAGCTTCACAAAACCTTTAATACTGAAGAGGGTTTGTTCTTTGGAAGAGGGTTTCTGAATTGCAAAATAACTTTAGGTCAACTAACTACTCAGAGATGAAGCTATCGGCCCTTAGATGTTCAGAGAAATGCTATTTTAGCTCGGATTACTCGTGGTCGCCATTCACTTATCAGATTTATAACAATTCATACATCACAATTTATGATGTAAAATATGTTGAATTTTTTTTTTGGAACGAAGTTCTTTAACGCGGCTTACGCAGGGTGAATTGGGAGAAAATGTAACGTAACAAAAATGCGTTCCCTCAAAAATGCGTTCCCAGCACACGAGCGACGGCGGAGGAAGGCGAGATTAGCCGAAGCCTTGGCGAGGCCATCTTCTCCTCTTTATTTCCTTCTATCTACCGTAGGGGGGAAATTCCTCGCCAGCGGGCTTTCAGTCTATTTGAATAATATTCATATTAAATTTTATTCTTGGGTGAAGAAAAGGCGTGAGGAACTTCGTTCAGGCCGGGGGTCCCACGACCCCACACTTTTTTTTTAATTTTAATTGATATCAGTTCAAAATATTAGACACAAATTTCTGCAAAATTCCACGGT